>OX359248.1:49238385-49408734 GCA_947179485.1 Allacma fusca
AGAGATGCCAAAAGAAACATCAGTGTTGCTCGTCACGGAGTTGCTACCCCAAGGGATTCCTGCCAAGCATTAAACTTGAAACAAGTCACAAGTACTACATACACTTTTACTGCCTCAGACCTCCGAACTTTCGGTGTATTACCTCCCAGCTATAGAATATAAGGAAATGTATTTCCCCTTCCATATACATATACACAAATAGACATAGACACACTCTGCCACTCGACATTATTTCAAAGGCGTAAACAGCTATCCTACGGTTTCACATGTTTTTTTTTACATCCGCTACTTTTTTTTTTGACTTTGGCAAACCTCCCTTTAAAATACATTGTATGTATGTATATGTGTGTATCTATGTGTATGTTTGTGTACTAAAAGTATGGGAAAAAATATGAAAAACCGAGCGGCATAGATAAAATGATCATCAAAAATGCACCGCAACGTCAAAGTGCCACTTAATGTATCTCCTTCTACTCATACTAAATGAATAATGCCCTCTCTGTGTGACTGGAAGGTTGCTCCCTGCGACTGTGTCTATGATTGTGACTCAGCCAACTCAACTCTGGGATCACGGGCTTCTCGAGAAAAAGTCTCTTTTCCATAAGACTGGAGGAGAAAGAGCCAAAACAAACTCTCCATTACCCCCAAAGAGAGAGAGAGAGAGAGAGAGAGTCAGCTCTCTGTTTTTTTCCCCTTGTAAATAAAACACACCAACAACTCACTCAATCTGACATGCAAACTGGGCTCGACTTTATTTATGTGTACTGGAGACTCTGACTATTACTGCTAGACCCTTGGAAGAACGGCACAATCCTCTGGAAATTAATAAGAAAATTTGTTTACATTCTGGAATCATCCTCAAACTATATCTTCCCTTGACTCAAGCAATATACTAAAGGCTACAGAATATCGTAAAAAATCCTGAGGTACTTCTGAGGGCTACTGTGACATAGAGATTTCTCTGTAATTATTTATGTAACAGTTTAGTAACATTCCCTTACGGATTCCATGAAGCGTTCCTCAAACAAAACTTTTAAGACAATTTGATGGAGACGGGTCTGATACAAAGTTTTGATAATTTTTCAAACTGAAATATACCCATGGTTGCTTTTACTTTATTTCTTTTATATACAGAAATAAACTTTTATATCATTCCCAGGCAGGAGTACATAAAGGAAGTTGTAATCACAGTGTATATAGTTTTATAACAGCAGTCCCCCCCCCTCAGGGATTCTAAAGAGTGGAATAATAGCAGCGGCTCTTGTAAAGAGAAAAATTAATAGTGGGAGTAAACTTATGGGAATTATCTCTCCAAATGCTATCTTTACCCTTAATGAGGAAATGCTCTTAGATCTTATTGTTAGGAAGGTCTCGTCTAGGGACTGTCCCCCCCCCTAGTACATGCTCTTGTAAATGTGTCCCTTATAAAGGGGGAGGTAAATTCCGAAACTTCTGTTAAGAGAATTTGTTTTAGCAAAAATGCGGTAAATGGGGGAAATCCCCTAAGCATTTTCCCCACTGAAAAAATAACGTTTTAATTCAAGTGAGTTTGAGGCACATTGTGGATGACGTTGTTAAATAGCCATAAGTTTAGGTTTCAAAGAACATAATATATGTCTTTTGACAATGATAAAAAGTTGGAGTACAAATAAGTCAGTTCAGTACTGGGGGTTGGAAGAGATTTTAACAAATTTTCACATTTGTGTTTCATTCTGACCCTGGTGTGAGGAGATGAGGGCTACCTCAAGACAACATTTTACAGTAGGAGCCTCACCTCTTACTACAAAGTCCATGGACAAAGCAAGACTTGTTATAGTATGGAGCCCGTGCCTAAGTGTCTGCAATTGTGACTCTATTCAGCTCCATACATACGTAATGTCAGCTAAGAAGCGATAAAATACTTTGAGAGTTGATACTGTCAAGCCGTCATGGTTCGCAGTCATAATCTTCGGATGATAATCATGGAGGAGATAGGAGTCAGGTAATGTGCAAGGATTGTAAGAATCCCCAGCCCTCTTAGCACAGTCTGTTTATAAGAGTGTCCCTAAATTCCAAAAATTTATAATCACATGTTGTATTATACTGGAATATCCAGAGAGGTACTTGAGCATTGTGATGAATAGGAATTTTTGATATTTTCGTCCCCCTTGCAATTGCTCTTGTAAGAGGGCCCCTTTAAAAAAGAACCTGGATTTCCATGCTCTTACAGGAGTCTGCCCAAGCGTTTTTGGGGCACTGTGAGAAAATCCCAGTAGCAAATGGACTGGGTCTTTTATAGTGAGAGTGCCCTGTGTGTGGACACAATTCTCACATTACTTGAGAGTAAATGGAGGGGAGTGAGGGGTAGGCACTCACTGAGTATTATCTCCAAGTCAATATATTATTTTGGTCGGTGCAGACGTGATAAACTGGGAGCAGTGCAATTATTCTATTCATTTCTCAGCATATAGTAAGCACATCTACATATGTATCTACATACGTACAGTTGCTCCTGTCATTCCAGCCATTCCTAGCATTCCGACGCTACTATGGCACACAGCATGACTCCACCGTTTTGGAAACCACCAGAAAATCCATCATGGGACGGTCTGTGCGAGGACCAGGATGAGATGCAAGAGAGAATTAAGGAGAGTCTCGGAGAAGAAGGAAGATGAGAGGAGGACTTGAAACCAGATCCTCCAGTTATCCCTTTTGAAGATTACTTAGGCATGCGACTATCAACATCACCTTTATGGCTCATGTCTTAAGTTACTCAATGCTTATCTCATCCTTTGACTTCCCATTGCTTACTTAACTTCCCGGCCCCAACTTCCATAATCACTCACAACTGGTCTACAATCTCTCATGCACATTTTCCTTTTATTCCCCTGCATACGTATAAATATCTACAGATATAAATACATATACATCGTTGAGAAAGAGTCACATAATGGACATAAGACATAGATTTGAACTCAGTTTAGCTTCTTAGCCGTCCTCATGTAATTATGTATCTACCATTATATTCATATATCATTTTATTCCAGGGACATTATTGTCCTATGCATTATTACGTACACAGGAGTTTCTATACAGGGATAGGGCAGAGACACAGGACATTTATTTTAGTAGGAGTTTTGACACGCATTTTGGGTTGTAACGTTTGCTTGGATTTTTTGTTGTTTTGTCGTATGCTCTTGTGTATGCATCCGGGGTGTCATGTCCTCATGCATTTGTTTTGTCATGTCTCCATGCATTTGTTATGACAGTGTTCAAATGTCTTTCCCCATGTTCTCTTCCTTCACATTTTTCTCTAAGATAGAGAGAGACTAGAGTAGACTCTGGCTGTAAGAGCCCTCCCTGCAATCTTTAAAAAATAGTAGTAGTCCAATATGCTCTTGTGTGTGTGTGTGCGGGGGGGGGGTTGGAGGGGAGGGGAGGGGGAAGAGAGGAATAAATAACAAAATTGGGTAGTAAATGTAGAATAAATGGGAAATTGGAGAGAAATGTTTGGGCCTTTGTAGAGAAAGAAACAGGGACACGTAGATATCGTGTCTTCGGGTCCAAAAAAGAGAGTCTGTTACAATGCGAGTTCACTCGCACCAGAACTTATTGTAACTTGGTATGCAACTGTGGCACTACTGTGGGAAGTCCGTGAGACGGAGAATATTACTACAAGATGCTCCTTCTCTCCTTCCCAAATCATTTATGAATGCAAGGTGAAGGAAGTTTGCTCGGAGCACTTTCATTATATTATGTTCCAAGTTGTCCATGCAGCGAGCCGGATCTGACAGAATATGAATGAGTGAATGAGACAAGCAGAGAGTTGGAGGGATGCAAATATGTTACAACGTACAAGATACACCACACATCATACACTCATACAAACACATTGTTATGGAGGGAGTCAATCCAGAGAGATGATATGGGAGCGGTAGTAGTATATGTAAGTACATATGAAATTACATATACATAGTGTGGTCATGCCATGAACAATTTAACCAGACCCATTCAACTCAATGCGCATTTTACAAGTGTGAGACTTTTCCTTCCATGTGGTTATTTTGTCTCTCTCTCTCTCTATCTATCTATATATGTATAGATACAGTGTCCACTTGCTATAGAGCCTTCCTATATAATTCCCATTTAAAAACACCTCATTTTAATAGAATTCTTAAGGGGATGGCTTACAAACTCAACAGCGGATTAACATGGGGCAAAGTGAGATACTGACAAAATCCTTTCCCCCTTCGGATGACAATGCTCCAGAACTTGTGGTTGTTTTCAGAGTGAGGAGTGAGTTCACTGTACAAGTGCCCTATGTACATCTGAAGGAATTATTTCACAGGGGGAGAGGATCTTCGGAGGGAAAAAATCTTGTCATTCTTTGCCCATCATCATTAACTCGATCATCTTGACTTGATTGCACACTCCCTTTTCCAGAATCATTTGCAATTCAGCCCGTCACAGATTAGATATGGGATCTCAACGTGAGGCTCTTGACAAGTGCTGGTAGTCCGAGCTCACGTTTTAGTCATTTCAACGCTCCTCTGTCACACTATGCTCATCATGTGGTGGGACGAGCTCCAGTGAGCGTGCACTGTAGGATATGGATACAGTCCACGGTCCATATAAGAGCACTCCTGGGAATGAATCCCAGATTGTAAAATATTCAAATATTTTTTGGGACTCCGGAGTGTCCTAATATGAAGGGAGTTTACTGTAGATATTCTCCGTTCCTATGCACAAGAGTGCTGGACCCCTTGGTAAAAGCATTGGGGTTAAAATATTTGAGCACATTCCTATTGAACACAATGCTAATTTTTTTTGGACAATATGTATAGATAAGGATATGTCATTTTAAAAAGGAAATTTTGCAAGTGCTTTTATAAAGGGAATATCTACATGGACACTTGAACAGTAGTCCTTTAAATGTAAACTTTATAGGACGTGTATCTACATATTGATATACATATGTACGTAATTACATACTCTCCTCCAGCCCTATTAAAGGACAAGGGTAGGGAAAGTTTAAAGACCGTATGGTACATTTCTGTGGTTTCATCCTCATCTCTGTGTAAAGAGGCTGAAAAGAGGGAAATTTCCGTCAGCCCTATATGTATCTACGGACTATTATGTAAATATATATATACACTGTAGTTATATACCTAGTCCTATTACTACAACTACTACACCATGACATGAGCAAACCAGACTACTACTACAAAAGCTCAGCATTGAAGTTAAAGTGTTGGGGAAGAGCTGCGGTGAGGGTGCTGGGATTTTCAATGAAATTCTCCGCTCAGGGTTTTTCTCAGGCAAATTGTCTATCTCCCTCAAAAGGTAATAATAGTTTGAGGCGGACAGCTAATTAGCTAGGGCGAGGCAAGCCTGTGGTAACACCACACGAGAGACGGAGATTCTTCACTCAACTCATGCAAACTTATAGGGAATACTATTCCAGTGTATACAATCAACTCTCTTGAGAGTAGCATCCCTTTTTTTAAAAAAAATTAAAATGTTATGCTCTTACAATCCCAGGATTTTTATGGAGACAAGAATTAAAAGTAAATGGGGCAAGGTAAGAAAATAACCTGGCTTAAGAGAGGCTACTCTTAACAGGGCTTCTTATGTAAAGAGAGTACACTGTACTAGAAGAAGATTCTATAGAGATTCTCTTACTCTTACTGTATGGGGAGTTCTCAATGAACAAATTCCCAACTTGTTATATTTATCTTTCTCTTTTTTCTCTCTCTCTCTCTCTCGCTCTCTCTCTCTCTCTCTCTCACTCTCCGCTCCTAAAACTACTTGTAATTTTGTTAAGAGAAATAATAAAACCAACTTGCCTCATTTACCCTTCATTATCCGGACGTATGAGGAGCACTTCCCACTAATGACGGTGACGTTGAGCAGTATAAGCGTACACTCATCTCACCATTCACTATGGACTTTTTTCCCTTTAAACGGCATCTCCTTCCCCGCTCATCCCGTCCCCAGAATTCCAAATGTCCCAATTGTGAGCCCACATTCCAGAATAATTTCTCGCCTCCTCTTTCCATAATTATTTGTCTCCCTCGAAAACAGACCATTACAATACTAAATTAGCCCTCAGTTAACATGCTGGTATTTAAGCTCCTCTTGTTACTACAACTGCCACTTTCGTGTAAGGACATCATTTTTAGCACGCTCTCATGTATGTATTTCTCCCTCCCCCAAAAATATACCTGTTTGTCCTCCGACACCAGACACCCTCCCCATGTAAAAGTATAGGCACAATAAAAGTGTTGGATTTTTTTTCTCGGGCTCAAAATACTTTTTTCATACAGTGAGCTGTTCTTCCTACAAGAGTATGTTAAAACGTCCCAACATATCCCTATAGTAAAAAGTGTCCATCCCAGTAGAAACAAAATGTGGGCATTACAATTTGCCCTATTAGGAGAAAAATGAATATTGTTAGCATATGACTTAAGAGGGTCTCCTCCATAGCCCAAGCACACTGTAAACAAAATCTCATGCACAAAACCTGGAGCAAGTGTGTCTCAAGATTGTGTCCTCACTTGGAAGTCCCACTGGGATGTTTGCATTTGGAGCCGGGCTGAAGGAGATGCATTCCCTATGTGAATTATTATGTATATACAAGGATAGTGAAGACACTCCGTAGTATCTACATATACCTTTTTTTGTAAATGTACATGTGTATACATATGATTTTATGCAAATAGGGAAGATCCTCATAATTTCTAAAGGTTATAGGGATGAGACTGGTGTGGAGTCCATTTGAAGTGAAGAAGAATGAGTCTCATGACAGGTTTTGTTTTATCGACTGGGAGTCGAATAATTGACCCCTCACTGGGGGAACCCACGTGTTAAATTGGGTGCGTTATGCCTTGTAATTCCCAAGTGGACAGATCATACACTGACTGGGCTTGAGGTGAGGGCATGAGTTGAGGCTCCTCTGCAATTTCAATGGGCTCTGTCTAACCCCCACGTATTTACTAAATCATAATGAAAATGTTGTTCCTTTCACAGAGGGCACACATTTTAGTGGTATACTTTCCACGAGGGATAAGACACTGTATACTTATAGCCCCTATATATACATATGTGGATACTCTTAAGATACTTATAAGCTATAGGAGAAAAAAAAATTGCTGAAGAGCTGTTTTACCACAAGCACTACTGCTCGTCCCTCACGTACGGTATCTGTTCACTTCAAGTGTATACTCGAGCTACACAATGGGCCGGAGTAATTTATGATAATTCGGACTCTCAAGCGTAGCAATATATTTAAAAAGTTGTGGGCAGTATCATAATTAGAATTAGTGGGCAGAGCCTAGGTGGTCTTAACTTCCCGAGTAATTGTCCAATTCCTAGTTTAAATCATTTTGTGAATTTTTTTTTTCTCTCCACGCGACTCTCCCAATGACTATGAGTGAGAGTGTCTGAAGCTGGAGCTTATTCCTCAAGACTCCTCTCTGCTTTGAGTCCATCCCGTGAAATTGTGAAACTGGAAGGAGATCCTTCCCTTGTTATTCTACTCACGGGGCCGAGTCGTAACACCCAGAGTGGGCCAACATCCACTTGAATGTATCTCCCCTCATATTTTAAATGTATACAGGATCATATTACAGTCTTGTTCACTTTTTACAAGCTTGTCAGTACTGGCTTTGTCAGGGCTGTTCCCATAATGAGGGAATTAAAGCTTTGACTGAAAGGGGAGTTGCTCCCTTGACTTATTTCCTGGTGGAATGAATGGACTGAGGAATTTCATTTGAAAAAATATCCTTCCACTCCAAGTGCAAGGACAGAGCCTTGCACTTGAAGGGAAGTGACAGAAAAGTTTCTTGATTTACCTTTAACTAGGGATGTGGGATCCGTGGTAGTATTTAGGATTTTAAGAAGTTTGTAATATAGTAATTGTCAAAATTCCCCGTAACTTTTGCTGTATGTATGTATCTACATATATGTATGTACTAGAGGGGTCGGGGAGGGATTGATGACATTTTTTCCATAAAAAATTCTAGTTTATTTGCTTTCTTCCCCTTTTCCCTGAAATGCATATGAATGTCATTGGGATTTGGGGAGGGACCGGAGATAAAGTAAAAAGTTGGAATTATCTGGGGAATTTCTCGCTCTTTGCATCTCTCACTTGGCGCTCTTTTTCTGCAGGAAGGATACTTAGATACAAGCAAAAGCTAAACGTCAAGCTTCTCTGACTTTTTCTATCTTCTCTCTCTCTCTCTCTCTGTGAAGACCATCATTCTGTCCTGTCACGTAGGCTAAAAGCAAATTAAAGGAAGGAATTTATATATGAAAAAATATTCCCGCGTCACAGAAGCCCAACTCAAGAGCTGAGATGCTGAGGAGAAGAACTTGGGGGAAAATGTGTCTCTTGTCAGGAATTACGTTTGCATTTTCAGACTTCAAATTAATTTCTCTCTTCTTCCTTATACATAGATATATCCCTCCCCCTTTTTTTTATATCTTGTCATGTGTCCGAAGGAACTTTACGAAAAGTATACTCAGTTATTTAAAATACTAGCAGGAGCTCAGAGCCGCCCCAAAATCCGAACCAGGAATAAGATCCCTCCCCCTTGAAAAATTAAAAACCATCTTTTTAAAATAAGCTGAGGTTCAAAAATGTACGAATTATTGCCGAATAAATTAAAACTTTATGCACACAGTGAACATGACAATTTAAATACTATAAATTTTTTAAATTCCCAATTTGAATCCTTACAGAGAATCGACTCATTGCTAGTTACAATGATGTCTCTCTGGCTGTGTTTCATGAATGTAAAAATAATGCTTTGAATCAAATGTACGGACGTACAAAATGAATGGAAATGATTAGATCACCGTCCTTTTAAACAGTGTTCGTACTATTAGCAATTATCATGAATCACATTTGTGACACTGTCGTGCAAGCTCCAGGAATTAGACAGGGAAGAGGACCTGATCTGGATATCCTCCGTCGGAGGGATTCAAAAAAAAGTAGATACTCGAAAAATGCAATGGGTTTAAATGGAATTAAGCTAAATGGATGGAGTCAGGGAAATATAGGGGCTTGTGAAGGGATGAGTTGTTCGGAGAAGAAGAAAAAAAGAGTAACTGAGCGAGGAGTCAAAGTGAGAAGAGGGAATTGCCTTCTCAATTTTCCACGTAAATTAAATTTGAGCAGGGGATTTTATGACGGGAGGAGAACCGTCTCCTCCACTCGCGGTTGAGTACACACAAGAGCTTTCCCTCGGTTTCCGCCAACCCTCTTACATGCATATGTGTCTATAAGCAGATACATAATTATAGAGTCGACTCCCTCTACAAGAGCACCCCTCCTTAAAAATTACAATTTCAACTAAAATCCCCTCTTCACAAGTCTCTCACAAAATCTTCTGTCAGAAAAAAAATTCTGGTGGAGAGGAATAGATATTTTACCAAATAATTAGAGATTAAAATGTTCTTATACGTTGATCCTTCATAGGGAAAGTCTACCACTTAAATAACACAGAGCCCTCAAACTCTGAGTTAAGTATGTCAAATTCACACGTATTTACAGTAGATATACCGGAGACTCCTCTATTTTAGCAGACCTTTATAAAAGGACCGAACTTTGACAGGAACATATGAAGCTCTGAGCTCTATTATAAATGTCAAATGCTACTATTATAAATGCTGGTAGGGATACAAGTTTTAGTAGTTTGTTGCACCAGAGGTGCTATTCCTATCCATGTGTACATATACAAAATTATGGACAATAATGCTCCCAAATCCAACAATAAGAGAGTCTGCTATAAAGAGCCTCCACTGTTCCTACAGATTGCTCGCTGCGCGTCAGCTTTTAACATAATGGATCGTTTCATTCAATTGTTATCTAATTATCTTCCCCGCACACGGCCCTCGATCGATCCCATTGCTTGACGCCTGCAGGATCGGAAACGACTTTGATCTCATCTCTATACTTTTCCCTTTTATAACGTTTGTGAGAGAGAGAGAGAGAGAGAGAGTGAGTGTCTGTGTGTGTGTGTTCCTTCGTGGCGGAGAAACAGCCACCGAAGTCAAGTTCAGAGGTCTTGGGAAGATTTCTCTCTCTCTCTCTCTCCCCTCTCTTCATCCTACACAGTGCACTCTCCTTGTACAAAAACCCCTGGTAAGTGGGTTTTCTCACAGTGCCCCAAAATCCTTTTAATAAATCCCCATCCCATACAATAATGCTATTTGAAATATTTGATTTTTGTTAATACAATCCTTGATCCCCATCCTATATTTTTTAATCCTATGCCAAGAGGGCCCTTGTAAAGAGAGCGGACTGTACACATTACTACTCTTTCTATGACTCCCGTGTCTCCTGATTTGGGATTCCCCTCTAACTCTCTGGGATATAAACTCCGACTATTCCTCACACGCTCCTCCGTCATCAATTCTGATTTAACTCCTCTTGTGCGGCTCCCTCTCTCTCTCTCCTCACTTGAATTGAATGGGAATGCTCAATTCAAGAGTGTCATATACCGCCTGGACTTAGTTGTAAACTTCCCCCTAGTACAGACACACACACACACACACACACAGGGACACACTTGGTTACGCCGGAGATGATCAACATCAATACATTTTCATTCATCATTGACACCCCTTGATGCGGAGCCAGAATCGTTTGTCAATTTTATCCTTTTTCCCTCTCCGACTCCCATTCATGAGGAGTACCTCGTACTACTGTACAATAAGTCCCTTACATATTACAGCCCTGGAGATGTGTACATAAACGTACATAGTTACTTTTAATTTTTCCCTCCAATTTTAAAAATTAATTTGTGTATGGATAATATGTATTGAGAGAGAGAGAGAGAGAGGGGGGGGGCTGAAAAAAAGAGAGTTGAAAGGGAAAGAAATGAAAGGATTAATTAGAAAAATTAAGAGACATGAAAGAAATAATAAAGTGCTCTGTGAATTACAAATTACAATGGAAAGGAATTAACGACGAAATGTGGAAGACAGAAAGCTTTGGGAGTGTAATTAACCACTAATTTGCCCCGCTTGATCTCGTTCCGTATAAACTCATTGGTATGCACGAGGGATGGCCAGGAGCTCAAAGTTGAATAATGCTTTTGTTTTGATTTCTTGTTCTTCGCCAGAGCCAGTTTTTTTCTTCCTTGTCATATTTCCACGTATACGTATGTAAATTCCCTCGTATACTGTAGACATAGGAGGGATTGATTAGGTGCCATTACTATAGGATCATTCCTGGAGATACATATGTACATAGTTTGAGAGGAGGAAAAAATTGAGGCATTTAAGTGAACAAGTGTTGTTTTTATTCCAGTCCAATCAGATTGGGAAGATAAATGAAAAAAAAAAGAGGAATTTATTACTTGCAAATATTTATTGAGCCTCTTGTCTCTCTCTCTCTCTCTCTCTTGTGTATCTGCATAAATTGGCTTGGGAAATAATAATAACTTTTTCATTAGAGGGTCTTTACCATTAGATCCTATGTGCATGTCTGATATTGAGCGGAGCTTGTGTGGAAACTCCTATAAATTATTCAGACGTGACTCCTCATTCCCTACCATTCCCTATGGAGTTTTAAAAGGGCAGCAATTACTATTTTTCTTTATGGAGTCCTTATGTAAGTTGTTGTGTGTGTGTGTGTGCAGATCATGTGAAGAGCTCGGTTTGTTTTTTAGGGCCTCCTTGTTACATATTTCATTTGGAGAGATGGAACTCTCTTATATCCTGAACATAATTCATGGAGGGAGGTCGTCCAGGTTTGGGTTTTCAAGAATTCATTTTTTTTACACAATTTATCTATTAATGTAATTAGTTGATGAGGAATAATACGCTCATTTGACTTTCGTAGCGTTTATAAAGCAGGGTCTCACCTTGCCCCTAAACTTTATATCTCTCCTGGAAGGAACGATTTCCATGTGGGATTTCAAATTCTCCTTGCCCTGTCCTTGATTTTTGTACTGGAGCCTTCTGTCCAATGAATTTTTGAAAAACACTTGAAATGTACTTAAAACTATAGTGATTTTTAGAAGAGAAAAAAAATCTCTGAAATAATTAAATATAGTAACAACAATTAATTTTTAAAACATGTTCTTAAAAAAATATCCACATTCCTTCACTGTCTTGACCCGTGTGACCGTAAAAATTAACCTATATCAATGAAACAAATTTTGAAAAATTCCTCGGACAATTTTGTACAAGCTGGGGGAACTGGTTTGTTCGAAAAAGTGTCTCTTGTTACAAGAAGGAAAGCGTTTTGAGATATCCTGTATCTTACTGATAATGTACACTGCTCCTCTCTGCTCATCTCTCCATAAAATTTAAAGAATTAGATTTTTTTTAAAGAGAAACAAGATTTAGATTTTAGTAAATGAGCATTTCCGACACACCATACGTAAATACGTACTACTGGTCTCTCTCTCTCTCTCATCCCATCCCTCTGGCTTTTTGAGAGTAGGTTGAGATGAAGAGTGTAAACCGTAGTTAAACTCTATGGCCCGTATAATCTTACACAAGTTTGATTAGACAAAGTTTTTTTTTTTCTCTCTCTCTCTCTTTTCCCTAGTTAATGTTACTGGAGTTGGCAGGGCTTCAAAGAGTTTGGAAAAAATCCCAGAGAAGAGAGTCAAGTACATGGGAATACAAGTGACTTCTCGCGCCTTCTGTTTCATCATCATCATCATCATGTTGAGTAATGAAACATGTGCGATGCGTTAAACACATGAACGTTCATGGTGACAAAATGACGCTGGGGTAAGAGGAAAAAATAAGAAATAAGCGGGGCCCAGAGATAGAGAGAGAGGGAGAGAGAGAGAGAGAGAGAGGGAAAAGACAGAGAGAAACAGAGTGAGTGAGAGTATAAAAAGCGAGAAAAAGATATAAACTGACTCAGCCCACTGAGACCGGAAATAATGACTGTTTAGTTCCAGCTCTGTGAGCCAAGAGAAACACACGAGAAAATGTTGGCTTTTACATGAGAAATGTCTGTTTGTATTTTATCTTGTGGAATGTTATGCCTTGTCTCGTACTTATAAGCACGTCCTTATTTCCCGTACACACTATCACTCTATATAGTTGCCCTTTCCTGTGTTAGCTCCAGAGCCCATGCACAACTCCAGCCCCGTCATCAAACCAATGGAAACAAACGCAGGGAGGGAATAAAAATTCTTGGGAATTTTCTTTCTTATGAGATCACATTCTCTTGTCTCTTTTTCTTATGTGTATTTACATTCGTGGATTTATTTTTGTATGTATTCTTGTATGTAATTTTGTATGTACTTTTGTATGTATTTTTGTATGTATTTTTGTATGTATTTTTGTATGTATTTTTGTATGTAATTTTGTATGTACTTTTGTATGTACTTTTGTATGTATTTTTCTATGTACTTTTGTACGTACTTTTGTATGTGCTTTTGTATGTAATTTTGTATGTACGATTGTATGTAATTATTTTTTCATGTATTTTTGTATGTAATTTTGTATGTACGATTGTATGTAATAATTTTTTCATGTATTTTTGTATGTATGTTTGTACTTACTTTTAAACATAGTTTTGTACACAATTTTGTATGTATGTTTGTACTTACTTTTAAATATAGTTTCGTACATAATTTTGTATGCAGTTGTGTTCATAGATATACTATACTAAAAAAAATACAGTGTACTCCTGCTACAAGATCCCCTCTAAATTTACACACTATGGCCAAAAAAACAGACCACAATAAACACAGTGTCATAAAATGTAATGGGTGGATTCAAGGCAAAAATCCTTTCCTCCTATTCCATTGAACTCTTGAAACCTACAAGAATTAAAATCTTGTTCGATTTCTCCCTCTCCCTGCCCCCCCCCCATGCATCTGTATGTATTAAAGGCGGATTTTGAAAAGGCCTCATAGGAAATCCCATAAGGAGTGGAGTAATCCCTTGGAATTCCAAGTAGCTCCAGCATATTTAATTTAATTGAGTAAAGAAGTTACCTCATTGGAAAAATGCAGTAGTGTGTTTATGCAATAAAATATAAAAGTTTCGGATAACAAATCCAACATATGACAATCACATTCCGCACAAACTTGTTCCTGAGGTTTTGAGGCGCGGTTTGACAAATTAATTAAAATCATAACTTGTGGATAAACCTACGTACATGTGTACCTACCTACAGTGAGTGTTGGTATACCCGGTCCCCATGCTAATTGAATTATCTCTACAGGACCAAAACAACTGACTATATCCCCATGAATGGAAGGGATCATTCTTTTATTTACCAGACCAAACAGTCAGTGGGATCTCCCTATAATGAGCCCATTTATAAGTCAATTTTTGTGACTCACTGGGGTGCTGTTGGGCAATAATTGAAAATACATTGTATACATATGTAATGCTGGGCTCGTCTGTATTTCCTTGCTGAAGTAAATCCTTCTCTTATAAAATCAGGTGGTGGAAGATGACTCCTATTTTGAGCCGTAAGAGCGAGGGTGCTGTTATAACAAGACATTACTCCTCACACACATGGGCCCTAAAGAGAAACATCTTTATTTATAAGCGGACCGACACCTTTATGAATGTTCTTGCTGACAAGCAAGAGGATTTGTGTGTGTGTGCATAATAGTATGAAGTATTCTAGGTGTAGCTATTTGTACAGTCAAGTCTCGCTACGATGGAGCTCCTCTTAAAAAACAAATCCACCCAAAGGCCTTATCCTACGCTATACTCCCATTGGACATTATTATATTGGAAGGAGTGAGCCAAGACGTTCCTCTTGAATAATTTAAAGACTCATAACTCTTCGGGACCCAACTCCAGAGCAATCTAATGGGTTCAAGTAGAGATTAAATTGTATTTTCATTTTAAATCATTTCAAGTTTTTTTCTCCCTCCCTTCCTTGAACATACATTTGTACCTACAACATATGTATACATAATTATGTACGCTCAGAGGAAATTTGCTGCCTGAGCCATCGGTTTGACTGAAAGGGATGAGAAAAAATCATCACGACTTAATAGAAAGATGGGAAAGATAGGAAATGAGGCACGGAGGGAACGGGAATCCCACTTTGGAAAATAAATCAAATCACTCGATCCCATCGCATGCCAAGTGAGGATTAGCTGGGAAATGCGAAAGCACAGGGAGTGCGGGGCCGGTCATAAATTTCGTAATGTTATGTCTGTAACACTCCATAAATTGCTTCGGGTATAAGGGCCCAACTTGTTTCTGTTTTTGTTCTAATTTTTCTTTTAAAATGTATATGTAATTATTACAGATATTGCAGTTTTGTAAATGAGTCCTATTTTTTAAGGAGCATCAAATTTTTGCAAATTTTTAGAATTCTACATGACATTCCTAACCTAGCCTTTTTTCCTCCCTGGGATTTTTGTAAACCTGGGTGAACCTTTTCTTACTTCATGTGTTTGAACAAAGTTGGAATGAGGAATGATGACCCTGAGTTTCGAATATGTTTTATTGTGAAATACGAACTACTTTGAAAGGATGGACTCAGGGTGTTTTGGTTTCATGCTCTTGAAATCTATAGGTATGTATTATGGCTGGGAATAGAGTCTGGACAGGGAAGTAGAATTTTGAGCCATTCCAATTGTACTATTGTGAACATCAGATGAGGGGAAATCAGAGCGTTTGAGGTTTTCCCTCCGTATTATAAAATAGTGCTCACTCACTTATTCGGACTTGAACATTCATTTAAGACTGTAGGTTGAGTGGTGGAGTTGAAATGTAAACCACATGATGATGGTTGATGAGAGAGAGAGAGAGAGAGAAAAGGAATGATGGTGAGGAGAGTTGGTAAATTTTATTCGTGTGGCAGTCCAAATTCACTTGCTGCTCACGTTAAGTGCATCGTGGTTTCGTTTTGGGTTGGGATATGCGGCAACCTGTGTGTCTCCTCACTCAATTATTATTATTTAGCTCCAGTGTAGACTCATGTGGAAATTGAGACACAGTCCAACCTCGTTATAAGGAATTATCCCTGCAGAAATTTGCCGGTTGTCAAAAGTAGTAGGTACTCTTTTTCGTAATTATGTGTTAGTCTTTTAAGCGCCAAGTTTAAAATTTTGAGTACAGGAATTTCCTTTAACTAGACTTGACTCTAATAAATGAGGCCCTTGAAACGAGGGTAAATTATAAGTGTCTCTTACAAGGAGAGCCATGCTATGAGCCTTTGTAATGATAAGGTTATGACGATCCTCTCTATATAATGAGAATTTACTTTACATAAACCTCCTGGGCTACGAGACTGAGGTAGTAGTACCGTACTCTTTGGTTAGGTTCAAAACTAAAATAGGAAAAAAACTGAATGTAAGAGAGAGAGAGAGAGAGAGAGAGAGAGAGAGAGAGAGAGAGAGTGTGTGTGTGTGTGTGTTTGTGTGGAGAGGAAATTATCCAGCAAATTGAGCTTGTTTACATAACAGAGATGACTAGGACTAAAGAGGGAGAGAAGTGAAAAAATAAATTCCGAGCGTGCAACCTGGAGGCTTTGGGTAAATCACCTGAAATTACCATACAGTGTAGAGTAAGTTACATTTGAATAATAAATTATTGAAGGGGAAATTGCATGGGCAAAGATGCATGTAAGTGAATACAGTCCTTCCCTTGTCTCTCACGTCCTGTGACTCTCCTCACAAAATCCATGGATGTTCCGAGGGCTAATTATAATTTGTAATGGTCCAGTCCAACTCTATTTTCCCCTCACATTTAATCCCCAATGAATAGTAATTCCTTTTAGATATGTTCGTAAATTTGTACATAAGTATGAGCCTGTATTTTCTCATTTTAAAGTAGAATTTATTTTATTAATGTATTTATGTGTATGTATGTACGTACATGTTACATTTAGTATACTGTACTCAGCAAGGCTCCATCAGCGCCCCCACAAGGAGCTAAATTTGTGGCGAATTCCCTTTGTAATTTAATCTCTTTGGCGGAGAGAAATTAGTAATTCATAATGGTAAATATTTTCGTCCCTGTTTAAAGACAATTCCTAGGTTCCCTGTTATAGGAAGACTGGACTCTGTACCTTGATGTGATTGTTACTCGTGTATGGGGAAAAATTGGGAGGAGGGAAAAGCATTTAACAATTTTTACTCCGAAGGAGAGTAACTTTTGGGTAATGTAGACAAAACTATTTGGGGCAATGGGAGATTGAAAATAGGAGGTTTGTGATCTGCATAGTTATAAGAGAATGTATGTGCTTGAATAATAGTTAAATTTGGGGAGTTTGAGGTTCTGTTTGAGGGGGAGAGTATGTATAATGTGTGCTGGAAATGCATGCTTTATTTGGTAATATATATGAGGGAGATTGGATAGGAAGAGGTGGATTTGTAAGGGATGGATGGGGTAATGAAATGATGCTTTCCTGGAGAAGCCTGTGAAATATGAATTGAGCTAATAATGGAATGAATGGAGGGGAAAGTGAGAGTAAATGAAATGAAGAGTGAGAGTGAGAACATCAAATGGGCACACAAGACAACTCAATGAGTTATAAAACTTTCCCCCTTTGGTTGCATAATGTGTATTTTATGATATTGTCGGAACACTGCCGAGTTATTACTCACGAGATATTCTCCCTCTTTCTCTCGAGCCTTTTCCCAATCCCAACCTGGCAGGGTTCATTTTCCCTTTCATTTCTTTCCCAAGCACTACAACTTAAATAATTGTACGTTTCAAAACGCAATCGTTTCACTACCCTAATCAACTTTCCCCCATCGTCGTTTCTAAAGACGTTTTGTTGGACAAAGTTTTACATTTTGAGTGAATTTGATTTTTGGAGTATGTTTGATTTTTGTAGAAAACTTGATTTTTTAACTTTAATTTTTGAATTTCTAATGTTACTATTAAGTTATGATCTTCTGTTTTGAAATTTAACAATTTTAAGTAAATTTATATTTTAAAATGTTAAACGAATTTATGCTTTAACATTCTGAACACATTTGTAATTTAACATTCTGAACACATTTGTAATTTAACATTTTGCGCGATTTGTATTTTAAAATTTTGAGCGACTTGTATTTTAAAATATTGAGCGATTTGTATTTTAAAATATTGAGCGATTTGTATTTTAAAATATTGAGCGATTTGTATTTTAAAATATTGAGCGATTTGTATTTTAAAATATTGAGCGATTTGTATTTTAAAATATTGAGCGATTTGTATTTTAAAATATTGAGCGATTTGTATTTTAAAATATTGAGCGATTTGTATTTTAAAATATTGAGCGATTTGTATTTTAAAATATTGAGCGATTTGTATTTTAAAATATTGAGCGATTTGTATTTTAAAATATTGAGCGATTTGTATTTTAAAATATTGAGCGATTTGTATTTTAAAATATTGAGCGATTTGTATTTTAAAATATTGAGCGATTTGTATTTTAAAATTGTGTACAAATTAGTACTTTTGAATTTTTGAGTGTCATTTTATTTTTAAATTTTGAGCATATTTATATTTTTAAATTTTGATCAAATTTGTGTTTTTAAATTTTGATCAAATTTGTGTTTTTAAATTTTGATCAAATTTGTGTTTTTAAATTTTGATCAAATTTGTGTTTTTAAATTTTGATCAAATTTGTGTTTTTAAATTTTGATCAAATTTGTGTTTTTAAATTTTGATCAAATTTGTGTTTTTAAATTTTGATCAAATTTGTGTTTTTAAATTTTGATCAAATTTGTGTTTTTAAATTTTGATCAAATTTGTGTTTTTAAATTTTTAGCAAATTAGTATTTTTAAATTTTTGACCAATTTGAATTTCTAAATGTTTCATTTAAATAATAATATAAATTTCTAAATAAATCGTTTTACTTAACTCTTGAGTCAATTTCTGTTTTTAAATTTTGAGGAAATATCTTTTCGAGTGAGTTTGTATTCTTAAACTTTGATCAAAATTATATTTTTAAATTTTGGACATAATTTGTATCTTTAAATTTTCTACGATAGTTTATGTGAAAAATCTCTTCACAATTTTGTAAAATCAACTCAACACAGATTCATACATCAGAATGTCATTTTTGACTCAGAAATGTTTAAATAACATCCTGCCAAAATTTAAAAAAAAACATCCGGTCAACAAACCTTGGGAAAAGAATTTCCAAAATCCTTTTATTTGTGAACAAGAATCCCTTTCGAATGTTGCCCCAGAAAATGTGACACGTATCTAAAAATAAGGGAGGCAAATACAAGGGAAATATAAAAGTGTTTATGGCTTGAACGGGAAAAAAATTCATGAATTCTGGCGGGAAATCCTCGACCTAATGAATGTTTCATTGGGTGTAGATCCAACGAGGTCATGGGGATTGAGAGGCATTTGGGAAAGGGAATTGTAAAATTGAAGAGGATCTCTCCGCTCGTAAATAATTTGCAGGAACAAGGAGAGGGATGGAAGAATAACTTTAAGAGAGATAAACGGGAAAAATCTTCCTCCAGAGTTTTTTTATTTTAAAGTGACGCCATATCCTGAGAGGACATGGTATGTGAGCATTTCTCCTTCCTCCCGCTCATTCATACATATTTACAAAGAGCTACATATCTGAAAACAGTCTACTCTTTCTATAACAGCTTCCCTAAGAAAATTTACATTTAATTCTTACAACCATAGTCTTTTCCAAAAATAAAAATTCTCAATATCGTACATACATACATTGGAATGTTACCACATATTTTCTCTCCATGGAGAAAGTGCTATTTTACAAGAGAATCCCTCACAAGTAGTGTCTACTGCTTCCTGCTTTTCTAATATAACCAATTAAAACTGTGGTAAACAAGAACGTGAGCGCTTATTTTTCCCATGGTCTTGATTCATTGTCCCTTTAAAGCAAAATGGTTCAGGGATGACATTCTGGGCTAAAACTAAACTTAGTCCAAATTTATTTTTGATTCAACCCAAAATGGTTTATATACAATTTCAAAGAAAGTCAAATGTTTTGTGAATTTTTGTTTAGAACATTTTGCTTTTAAAGGTAAATGTATCCGGACCATTTTACCTCTCCACGGAGGACATGTGCCTCCTTATGATGTCAGAGACAGCAATACAATTTTTTGAGGATTTTCTCCTCCTTCTCCTCCTTCATGCATTATGAATGAGCCCTATACATATATTTATAGCTCCATGTACAGGGCTAAAGAAGGATAAAAAATTTACGGAGTAAAAGCCTATTATTCCTATTTTTTGTCACAAGTTTGCGGGAAGGAGATGTGAGGGAAATCCCAATCCCAAAAGTCCTCCCTATCTCCAGCCTTGTTTTTTCCTGGATGGTCCTCGGATTTGAATTTCCCGGTCCTATTACTCTCAAACATCATTGGATTGATAAGGGGGTCCGTGTCAGGGAACGTCCACTGTGTAAAATAATTTGTACGTATCTGTAAAAAAAATACACATTTCCATTTATGCAGAGACCCTCCTGGAAATTGCTATTTAAGTCGATGGGGACGACTTACAATTGGCGGGAAGATTCAAATCTTGTATTTAATTAACACAAATGACATCAACTTTTAATGGAGTCATTCCGATCGGGTGTGTGTGTGTTGGAGTGATTTGGGAAAAATTATCTAATTCCCATTCTGTCCCGTGCAAAGGGAGACAAGGAGTTGCCGCATCCTTGATCCCAATCATTTTCTTAATGAAACTGCTTTCTTTTTTCCGCTCCCTTTCCCCCCATATAGCCCGACATGGGACGTACATACAAAAATACACATGCACGTATTTTTAGCAACGGGGGAAGGAAAAGTTTGCGGAGTCTTTATTTTTTTGAGGGGAAGGGGAAAAGAGAGAAAGTCCGGATAAAATAGAGAGCGGGGGAAAAAGGAAAGAGAAAAAACGCTTTGTACAAATGAATTTATGCGAGCTGCTTGATTCATCCAATTTCCTCCCGCACTCTCTTCTCTCTCTCTCTCTCTCTCTCTCTCTTACTTCTCATCCTCAATCCCAACTTTCTCTGTGTTTCTCAGGGAGGGGAAAAAATCGATCGTTTTCTTTAATCATGCAAAATTCATGCCACGCTTCTTTTCTTTTCTTTTTTCTCTCTCTCTCCCTTTCTGCCTTTCACTTCCCACGTCTCTGTCTGAGACGGCTTCTGTATCTATACATATATTCATACATGCATACATAATCAAGGCATGTGGATGTACACGGGCCTTCAAAATATTCCCCCTCCAAATTCATTTGAAGGATTTTAAAAAAATATTTTTTTTTTAAATGAAGGGGAAAGCATTAACTGAATTTTCTATCGCATTGATGGGTTATATTGTAAAAAATAAATATTTGATGCCCATTTGTAGGGAATGCCATTGCCCAAACTTGGCCCAACGACCTAGGTCAATATTTACGGTTTATAAAAATACACTAATAATTACACGCGTTTTTAGTAAATTAAATTGGACCTTTGATTGCCTTAAAATTGTTGGGAAATCCTGAATCTGTACTTTTTAACCGTGTGACCGGAAATATTGAGGCAGGTGACTCAAGTAAATTTCAGAAAATCAAATATTTATTTGCTATGGAGAAAGTCACTGAAATCTTTTCCCTTGAAAATTCCCTGTGGTAACGTTGGATTTTCGTTGGATTTTTGTTTGTGTAGGAGGAATGTTTTTCTGATCCCTGTGACCGGAAATGTTTACATACGTCAATGACAAAAACCTGGCGATTCTGTTGGTACGGCTGTGTTTTCATTTGTGGGCGAAGGGAGTATTATAGGATGGGAGACAAATGTCTTCGGGGACCTTCAACCTACTCTGCGTATGTACTTGCATGCTTTCTTACGGACATTCTTTCTCCCTTGTATTTGCATGGGAAATATGTACTGCCACATAAAATGCTCTAATGGAGGAAGAGCGCCGAGGAAAGAGAAAACAGGAATGACTCCTTCCCTTCCACCAGACTTGTTATTACTTATGTATGGACGTGTTGCCTATACATATACATATATATGGCGGAGACTGTGGGAAAAGAAAAAGGGAACCCGGGCCTGAGTGAGTGAGAGAAAAACTCGAGATTTCCCATCTTCTTTCTCCAGTTTCTGGAGAGAGTGTGGAGGATCCGCCCTTTGTGTAAGTATTCTTGAGAGAGTCACAGTTGACTGGAGCCGCTAAACAAACCTTAAACTCTCGCCATATCTACATAATGAGCGTATATTTAATTCTTTCAGACCTCACCGGGTAATGTGTGTGTGCCTGTGTGTGTATCTCGGAGTTATGTCATCCTTGCTTTCCCTCTCGCTGTCTCCCTTCCCACTTCCCAACACTGACTCAACTTTCCTAATGAAAAACGCGTCTTTTTCCCTTTTCTCTTTTCCCCTCCATCCATAGATACATATGTAGGACTTGACATTCTTTCCTATGTACAGGATCCTACACTTTTATTCCCAGAGCAATTTACATAGGCAAGTATCTATACATAGTCATGTATCTATAGATACATGTGGGTAGTCCCTATACATTCCCTTTATATATTTATGGAGACTTGTCTCATTGAGCACTTGGCAATGGAATTTTAACTAAATGACACTCCATGTTGGAATTTTTTTTTCCTATGCTTATTTTTTCTCTCCACCATTTCCCATTTCTAAATTGCATTCCCGCATTTTTAGTTGGGGTTTCTTTTTGGGGTTAATATTTTTACAGGGCCTTTTGAACATTTTTCAATTTATTCAGCCTCCTTGAATTTTAATTGGGAGCACTTGGGTTGGTTTCAGATTGGGATGGAAAACACTGGGAAATTACAGGGTCATCAATATAAGCCTGCAAATATGAACCAATAATTTATATAAAAACGATATTTAAATAATTATCTAAAATAGCATTTTTTAAATATGGAGAAAGTACAGTGAAAGCATAGAGAAAGCTCGGAGAAAGCTCGGAGAAAGCTCGGAGAAAGCATGGAAAACACATGGAGAAAGCAAAAGGAAAGTATCAAAAGCACGTAGAGAGTCTAAAGAAAATAAGGAGAAAGCAGAGAGAAAGTTTGTAAAATATGTGCAAAAATTTGCAAATGTGAATGGCGCAAAGAGCATAAAAAATTTAACATTTGGAACAGGAAAGTATGAAGAAAGTTTCTAAAAAATAAAAAGTAAATAGGGAGAAAGTACGTAAAAAATGCTACAAAATTAGGAAGAAAATACGACAAGGCGGTGAAAGTGCATTTCCGTGTTTGTGCTCCTGTTTGACTTCATGTGGGGCCAATGCTCTTGGAAGGAGGACCGTCATAACGAGAGCTGATTGTACGTATATGGAATGAAAGCTAATAAAAATTCCTTGTTGGAAGTGGTATATAAATGGGAATGAATACAGAGGAGTGGAAGGAGAAGCCCATCAAGTCCCGACTTGTTTGTAGCAATGAGAAGACCCGAGTATTGCATGAGGGAGGGAAAGTGTTGGTTACAAATGGTAAAGTTATACATGAGGTGTGTGGGTTGGATTCCACTCGGGTAATAATAAGAGAGAGAGTGAGAGTGAGTGAGAGAGAGAGAGAGAGGGTGAGAGCAAAGGAAGGAAATAGGAATTGAGAAAGAACCCGGGATTTGGATCAGATTGAGGATTGTCGGATGAAATGAAGATTGAAATGGTGGTCCCATTTGGACTCTCAACATCCAGCCAATATTTTATACACAAGCTTTAGTCTGTTCGGCAAAAATATTCCCTGGTGACTCCTACCACTTTATGACAGTGCACTGCAGATACAACGGAACCCCTACACACAAAAAAATAAAATCATCTTCTCAGAGAGAGAGCTCCTTCTCTAAGAAAAACGTTTCCTCACGTTCCAATTTTTACCAGTGACTTTCTCCCATGATTTTGTCTTGGTTAGAAAAACCTTCCATTATAAGAATCAGGTTCTGGTTGACTCTCGAGGGCACTGTTGCTCCAAGGCTGGACTGTATTCCCCTCCCATACGTGTCTCACTCACTCTTTAGGACTATACACTTTTCTCTCTCATTTCTATCCCCCGTTTCATCTTTTTTATTTCCCTCGTTCTCTCCTCCAACACACATGTTCTTCTTCATGCAGTCCAATGTCTTTACAACGGCATCCTAAAATTATTAAAAGTTGTCGGTAATGATTGCTGTCAGTTTTAAAATGGGAAATGAATATTTTTTATACTTTGTTATGGGAATAAGAGAAGATATTTTAATGTGAAAAAATAAATTTGAGTGTATTACAAAGCGTTACTTTAAATGGAGAGTCTACTATACAAATAATTTCTTCCCTCGTGTTACCATCTATTTCCACGGAGCCTTTCATTTGTAACCAGAGGTAAACGTGCGGAGATATCTGGAAGTCATCAGAAGAGCACTTTCTTCTTCTTCTTCTTCCCAAGGCTCCTTATGTGCATACAGTAGGAGTTGGGATATAACGGACTGGGATTATGGAGATTGGAGGAAATGTTTATAGACATTTTCCCTTTTGTTAGAATGGTAGGGATTTTTTTGTTTTGGCCGTAGGAGTTGGATCTTGAAGAGTCATATTTGGGATATATGTTGGCTGGGAGGGGTTGTGTGGAGGAGAGTGGACTGTAGGGAAATCTGACTATCAGGTCTTTGCCGTAATATTTGTGTTCCCCTGAACACCTTCTGTGTATATAGCTCTGGCAATTTGACTGCATTAGGGCACACGTGTCCTCATCATTTGATTTAAATCACTTCTGCCCTCTCCACTTCTCCCAAACGTGAGCATGAATTTATTTGAAAGGGAAATATCCAATTCAAAACTGCCTCCTTGAATTTATCCATTTTGCATTTATACAGTCACAGCTCATTCATGTCCACATGCACTCTGTGTACACTGGAACTTTTTCTTGTGTGGGGAGATATTGGAGGACGTTCTTATTACAATGGATTCTTATTACAATGTATATTTTATGTTTACATATTATTTCCGAGCTAATTTTTTTATACGTTTTATTTTTATTATTGCTGTGAATTCGATTTAAATTTTAACCTTAAATTGGTTGAAGGGTTTACAGTTCACTTTAATTTGTGCTCATAATTTTATTTAATTTTTATCCGCATTTTGATTTAGTTTTTCCACAAATTTTGATTTGATTTTGCTATAGAGATTCAATGCTTGTCTGAAATTTGTGTTAATATTTACTAAACATTTTGTTCAGTTTTGTTTGCAGCTCGATTCAATTCTGGGTCAAAAATATAATTAGTTAAGATTTTTGCCCTTAAATTTGGTTCAGATTTGGCCAAAAATTTAACTCAGTTTTGCTCAGAAGTTTAATTTAATTTTGCCCACAAATGTAATTTTAATTTTTCCCACAAATGTAATTTTAATTTTTCCCTCAAATGTACTTTTAATTTTGCCCACAAATGTAATTTTAATTTTTCCCTCAAATGTAATTTTAATTTTGCCCACAAATGTAATTTTAATTTTTCCCTCAAATGTAATTTTAATTTTGCCCACAAATGTAATTTTAATTTTGCCCAAAAAAGCAATTTTAATTTTGCCCAAAAATTTAATTCAATTTTCTCCCCATAATTTTAAAAAATTAAGAGCTGTTTGATTCATTTTTTACTCGAAATTCGATTTAAATTGTCTCTGCAATTTAATTTATTCTGCCATGCAATTTTTCCTGTACAAAAAAACTAGAATCAAGTTATTTTAAATTTGAAAGTTAAGTTACAAAAAATCAATCACAACTATACACACATTATGTAGATATTCAAAGCCAGGATGAAAAATAAAATGGCTTGAAATTTTCCGATTTGAAATATTTCCGGGATAGGAAATTTATTGTGGAAGGAAAGTTGAGGAAATTAAAATGGCTTAGTGCTATAGAATATGGAAATGTAGAAGATGTGGGACAGTTCATGGAAATGTGGGACACATAAGTTTGGAAGTTGGAATATATAGTAAACAAAGCTCCAGGAGGATTTGGAAATTTGAAGGTTGTATGAATGCATGTTAAGTTAAGAGTGTAATATATGGAGAGGATGGAGCTGCTCCAGCTATGTATTTGAGGTTGGAAGGTAAGAGCGTGTGGAAACGATGATAAAGTACTTGACTTGGCGAAATGGTTCTTTTCAATGATGGAGTTAATGGAAGTGGTAGGATTTTCCCCACAGAGACATTAAACTCGTTTCAACTGTAGCTCTTTTGAAGACCCAATGGAAAGATTAAATTGATTTATTGTCCTCGATCAAATACACTTGATTGCCCCGAAACTCCGACTCCCATCCCCACCATAACACTTTCCATACACTTGTTTTCAATGAGTACGTCTCCTCCTCATTCAACTCATGACTAACTTACCCATTACGAATTACAATTACCTCCGAGCACTTTCTCTTCATATGGACACAGGCCCACACTCATACATACACAAATTCTCCGTACAGCATGTCACAAAACCTTCCTTGTCCGCATCCCTCACCCACACAAGGGAAAAATATTTGGGAAATTTCCAATGCCCCCAATTTTAAGAGAATTCTTTCCCGAATTTCCTAAAAATGGTTTCCTGGACCCAGCTCAATATTCCCGGTCACAGCCTGACACAGACAAAAAGCAAAAAAATTTTTACAGTCAACGATTTACATTTTAAGGGCTAAAAAAATCGAACATTGCTGTACAGTTTGAAGCCCTGTTAATGGAAATACTTGCCTGTTTAAAAAATTGTGAACAAACTGGAAGAGATTTTTTTTTGATAATGAGGAAGAATTTTTTTTTTGCATCAGTGGGTCATGATTCAAGGGCCAGGGTGAGGGGAAGTTTTAGGGACACTACCGAATCCTCCTACCCGCATATAATAATACACAAAATCCCAGGGAAGTAACTACAAAATCCCTACTTTGAAAGCCATACCTTTTGAGTATACTGGAAAGTTTTTTGGGCATCAACGATTATTTTGTATATCGATATATCTCTGCCTCGGCATAAAAACAGAGACAGAGACGATCAGGAATGGGAGTCAGCGGAATCCGAAGTGCATGTCTCCCTTTCATTGGTTATATTTCCAGGTTGAGCTCACACTGGGGAAGGGTAGAGAGTCAGTGTGGAAAAATAGGAGAAAAATATTGTGGAGCAATTGGGACAGCCACGGAGGATCTCGCCTGGGTAAGATGTAAGAGGAAATTGCCATTTCACCTCATGCATGCATAATTTATTGGAATGTATAGCATCCACAGCATCTCCTATCAACTCTTTGTATTCCAGTGCGAACAATATTTTACAGGATCCCTCGAATGCTTTCCACTCCAGAATTTCTCAGTCAAAACTCATACATTTTTAGCTTACAATTTATCAGTAGTTTTTCACACTGGGATAATACAAGAGTGTGGGTCACTGTCCTACCTTATTTTCTGCATTTGGTTCTAAAATACACTTGGATTTGTTTTCAAAAATTGAATGCATTTGCAAATCCTGGAAGACAGCGACCTTCATTTACAATTTGAACCCTGACGGTGGACGTGTTGACCTACACAGATCATGGAAAATAATTTTTGAGCAGCTTCAAGAAAATGTTGGATATGTTAACTATCCATAGATAATTATCCTTTAACTTTTATGCTATACTATGAATACATTCCCTAGGTCACTGTGTCTGACTATATTGACCTGACCTCCCTATGATACGCTGTTGGTGACTGAGGAACCCAAAGCATTAAGCCCTTGTGACATTTGGGACCAATTTGAGTGTTATTAAAATATAGTGGAGGGCTGAGGTGTGGGGGGGGGGGTGACAAGGGATTAGCGGTACCCAGCACGTATGTACATACAGTGGCTTAGTATTGCACACAGCCACTTTCTCCCTCTCTGTGTTCCTCTCACTTGAAGCATTTAAGTATGTGTATATTCCCACAAGTGCGAGCATTTTTACTGGCGTCCCCAAAGTCTCCCAACCTGCCACACAAACTATCCTTAATTTCCCTCCTTTTCTCTCCTCCTCCTCCTCCTCCTCAAGGAGGCTGGAAACACAGGGAAAAATTCCATTCCTCTAATGGGCTGCTTACTCATGGCACAAGGAGTCTCAACCGACCTCATTTAGGTGACGATTTACAAGGCAATAAAGAATTGAATCTCTTTTCGTAGTTTCCCGCACTTTCTCTCTTCATTTCTTTTCCCTCTCGCTTTCTCTCTCTCTCTCTCTCTCTTTCTCTCCAGCTCTTTCTCTCTCTCTCAGCTTTTTATTACACCCTCCATCGCACTTAAGCAATACCTCAACTAAAGTTACAAAAACACACTCATTTGAATAACTAATGTCCTTTGAGGGAAAGTAAGAGAAAGTTACTTTTATATATCTATAGAGTCAGTGCACTCTATCCGTAGATATCAGAGCACCCATAAAATTCCCAAAGTTTGGCTACAACAACCCCAAATGCTTTCCAAATAAAAAAATCCACTTTGTGGTAGTTATTGGGAATGCTCTTGCAAGACAGTCCGTTTGCAAAATGTGCGTCCGAAGTGCATTTTAAATGCAGAAAATATTAATATTCATGTAATTACATCGAAATATCTGAACATGCGTGCATTTTGTATGATAAGCTCGCTCCTACAAACATGGATTTTTACATTGTAAGCTTCCTGTAATTCCACAGTCCATATTCGATGTAAGACCGGCCCAAGAACTAGAAATTACTTGGAATAAATGACACTCTGCCCAAATATGAATGCTTTTGTGGGGATTGCTCCTAGAGAGGCGTTTCTTATTTAGTGAGTGGACTGTACTCTTTTAGTGGGGACTCATTGAGAAGGATGCGTTTGGAAGATTCTAGTATAGCTGGGATTACAGAAATAAATAGATATTTGAGGGTTAAGACGTTCTTAGGGGATTGAAATGGTTGGAAATCAATGGAGGGGAAGGGGAAGTGGTAATAAAATGTTAAACTTCCCCCCTTTCAGCGGTTGGATGAGGCTCTAATGGAGACACAGGAGTGTAATAAGCCCGGTTTCCCTTAAGCAGTCTCATTGCCAGTAAGCCCAGGCGTAGATTACGCACAAATGGATTGTACTCCCGTTTCCTCCATTAAATGAAGATAGACCTTCCCTATTTAAAGTAAAGGCCGCTGGATTGAGTTACTGTTTAAAGATTATGCTCCCCATAATTTAAATACGGGAAGGAATATGCCCTTCCTGGATTCATGGATTTGAGCGTCTTTTCATATAAGTAATTAATTACACACTAGCCACTAATGATATTTCAAATATTTGAAGGCTTTTTGGGGAAAAGGACAAATCATTCCCAGAATTAGAACAATTTCCCTGGAGAAAGCCCAGTTATCACGTCCGCTATTATCAAATTCTTTCAGAAGATCTCTCATAAATCCTTCATAAAATGAACTTGGAGTGGCCAAGATTTTTTTAAATTAATCCGGATGTCATGTTTTAAATTTTTCCAATGATCTGGTAACAAAAATGCCGAGTGTCAATTCCAATAATCATTTTATTTTGTTTCTATTATTTTATCACGTAATCAGTTTAATATTAAATTAGTAAATTGTCTTAGAATTTTGTAAGAATTTTCAAGGGGAATTAGATTCCTTGTAGTGAGGACAAGGTACTTGCTGAGGCTGGACGGGGTCCTATCTTGAGAGTCTTTATATACTATTGAATGGGCCTCCTTTTGAAATGATTGTAAACTCCCGCCATTTGGAAGGTTTTTCCGAGCCTTCTGCGTGAGTTGTCTCCCCGAGACTACTAACTAATATTTACTTTGCAGCCACTCGTGATTGTACCCATAAGATGAGAGATATGCATATATAGTCTCAAGTGTAATTACATAAGATTCGTACACATAAATATCTGTAGGGCATATATGTAGATACATAGGGCATTGAATACAAGGCTTGCCTTGAGAGAGCCGCCCTTTGTAAACCCCAGGCATCACTACATCATAAATTCAGTACAATACCGCTGACAGATAGTGTGACAAGTCAAGATCCACATTCTATACACTTGAGACTCAGTCTGTCTATATGTGTATGAAGGAACTGGGACTCTATAGATGTAGATATATGGAAATGTGTATGACGTACAAAAGGAAGGGAATGGGAAGGGATTTCCCCTCAATGGTTTCCTCTCTCTCTCTCTTCAAGATTTTTGGGCGGACTCCAATGGACCGTAACCAATTTCCTGGGCCTTGCTTTTCCTCCGTCACAGACAGTTTTGGAGGAGTAAAGAGTTTAACAAGCACATTTTACCCTTGTCATGTGTCATGTCTTGAGTGAGGGAAACCAAGGAGGATTAAGTTCCCAAATTGTCGGTATGGCCCAGTTTTAAGACCCAGACCCTCCGTTAACCATCTGGATCTCAGTCTCAATCCTCTCTTCCCTTTCTCTCTCTCCCTCTCTCTCTCTCCCTCACCTCTCTCAGTCACTCTTCACAAAAGCCCTTTGAAGCTTTCAGCCTCAAATTGACCCAAAACACTTCCTTTCTCAAAAGAATAAAAAAAGGGAATACCTCCGTTCAAAATCCTCCTAATTCAATAAAAACCAAGGATTTTGTTTACAAAACTGAGACTCGATTTCTTTGGGAGGGTGGAAAAGAGAATGAGCTGGAAGTATTTTGTCGTTTTTAACCAAACAAAATTGGTAAGAAATTACACCTCCCGGAAATCTTAGGGTTTTAAGCCGGATCATGACTCCTTTGGGGTTTTTATTATTTTTTTAATCAACGGAAGAGAATCTTGGAGCGGAGTGGCTTTCATGGTTATTTTTTTTTGTACGGATAAAAATAAGACTATGGTTTGTAGTTCTCTGTATTTTTCACATTTTGGGGGATACAGCGTTTTAGAAAATAATTGTCTGGTGATGACATTGTAATTAATTACATATGACGCAAAATAATTATTTCAAGTTTCCCCAATATTTAACAAATTGTGTGATTTATAACTAAATTTTTAATTCTTAAAATTACTATTTGAGGGAAATTTAAGGTTTAAAAATTCTCTTAAATTTCCCAGCAATTTTTCATGTAAAGGCTGTGACTCCAGTGTGCTGTCAAGGACTTTATCTTTGAGAAGTCAAACTGAGGGAAACTGTTTTCGGATAAAAATCCTTACTCACGCATCCTGGACATTTACGCGTAAGAAAGTAGCAATTGTTATTGTATCAAATACGAAGGTATATTTATTACTCCCTAAACCTGAGATTTTATTTCCTCAATGAAAAGATCCGTCCTGTGACATAATACCAGAGTTTTTCAAAGACCACTTCAGATTAAGGGTCATTAAGGACCCCTGTAACATCCCTCAAATTTGTTACCAGCCCTGACCCTTCCCACAGTCCCTTACTGAGTCAACACATTATACGAATGTCTTTTGTATATCAACAGCTCCGCAGCTGGACAAAAAAAAACAATGTACATTGTTTACAAGGGCTCGGGCTCCAAAGATCCCTCATCCTGTGTAGACATCAGTCATGCACAGATAATTCAAACGGTTACATAACCACGAGACCCTCTGACCAAAGGAGCTCCTGTATTTTTCCCCCCATAAAATACAAGTGTACATGGCACTTCAGAATCCAATAATAAAGGGCCTTATGCACGTAATATTTTGTGGCCTCCTTTTTAAAAATAGAAAAGGTGTCATATGTTTAGCATATCTACTCAAAATCCCATATTTAGTTTCAAGGGAACATATGGAACAGTCCTTTGGATTTCTAAATTCCCCTACAACCAGCCGTTTAGTTGACCCTCGGAAATACTCCCTTTCAAAAATTGACTACACAATTGGAAATCTATAACATTCACTATACGGGGATTGTTCAGGAGGTAAAGATACCCTTCAAAATCCATTTACATTATATTTAACTCCTCCGAAACTGGAACCCATGTTGTAAACGCTTCGAAGACCAACCCACCCTTTAATATCTACTTACGCACGCCAGCCCCCCTTTTGTGACAACTCAAAATGAAGAGAGGAAAATCAATTGACCACTGTATATAATTACTATAAAATAAAATTTAAAGCTCATACTGAGTAAGAAAGGAAAGGGGACAAGAAAGGTCAGACCTGAGACGAGGGACTTACAATCAAAACAAACTATTCAATTTGAACAGTAATTACTTCACACTCTCCAATTTAATCCTTTTGTTAGGAATTGTACAAGGACAGGTCTTTAAAGCAGCCCCCTAAAGAAAAAAATAAGAAAAATTGTACGCGGATATAAAGTTAAGGATAATACTATAAATTTGCTCCTTGACCTATAAGTACAAATAATAACACTGTTGCAATAATAATTCATATAATAAAAATAATTTTTTTTTATTTTATTTTCCTTAGCAGGAATTTAAATGCAAGATTTTAGTAAAGAATGTCTCAAAGGAGGGAAAAAAGGTGCTTGCGTGAGGAAAAGAGCATTTGAAAAATTAAAAGAGGGGGAAAAGGGGAGAGACTCCCATTGAACTAGTATTTATATGAGTGCTGCTGTGGAAGAGGGAAAAAAAGGGGGAAAGGGTGGTAAAACACGACAAATCATAGAAATGTGTCTTTTGGGAATCATCGACATATCTCTTCTAAAATGCATGGAATAAAATCCAATCGTGCAGTCCCGAAGCCCCCATTTCTCGCCGCATGCTATTCTCTTCCTGTTAGTCCCACTATCTGTAGATATAGATATACAAACATATATTTCATAGTATAAATTTATTTTTTTGTCCAAGCATCTGTACATTTAGGAAACTTGTTGTTGGGGGGAAAAAGGGGGAAAAGGGGGAAAAGGGAGAGTGAGAGAGGAAGAAGCGATGGGGAAATAAATAATGTCTTGAAGAACCAAGTTCCTGTACAAAATTCACTCCTTGCTTTAAATATATATAAAAAAAATAGGAATCCCAGTACTACAGTAGTAGTAGTAGCTTAGGGTCGGGCCTGAGATCTACGCAAAGCCCAATTATACAATAGGATTTTTACGAGGGATATAAAGGGGGGAAAAAGGAGTGAAAGGGGGGAAAATTCAGCATATTTGTAGGGACTACTACAGTATATTCGTGGAGAGAGAGAGAGAAAAATCGGGAAGTAAGTTCACATAAGGGGAAGTGAGCATTTCAGTGAAAGGATAATGGTTTGAGGAGAGCGGGAGCGAGAGATAGAGGAGAAAGGTGAACTTGTGTAATAATGCTCGGCTTGACAGTCACCCTTGATGCTCTCAGAGTGTGAGAGGGGGGTTCAAACTAGGAATATAGATCATATATGCTGGAAGGAATACTATAAGAGCAATGAATGGAATATAGATTTCCCCCCTCAAATTCCCCTATATATATGTATATATATTGTATCACGAGGGATTATTATGACGGTGACAACACTTCACTTCATTTCCATTCTTAGAGTTGGAGAGCATCTTGAAAGGGATTTTCAATGCTGGGCTTCATTCCTCTCCTATGTGCTTTTATATGGAGTTAAATCTTTCTAAATATACACTACATAAATATATTTTGTTTCCAGGTATCTGGCTTCAATACCCATTGGCTCGTGTGTACAATTTTGGGTTAAATGAGGGAATTGGGGCACTCTGAGACAAGTGAGAGAAAATGGTCTTTTTCCTAAATAATAAATAATAAATGACCTGCTCAGTGATGTTTTTGGAAACGAATATAAATTTTTAAAAATTCTTTTTTTCTAAAATTGAATTTTACCCATTTTTATGGACTCACATGTACAACACAGCCCGTCTTGCAACATGTAACATTTTAAAAAATAAATAAATACATTCAATATTTGGGTTTGGGGAGGTTGCTCTAAAATTTGTTGTTTAACTGTAAAATTTCATTTGTAATGGCTCTAGTAATATTTTGTCATTTAAAGTCAAATTTTGATTTGAGGAGTGCCTTAAAAAAAAAATCAGGGATCCTAATGGGATCCTTCCAACCCACCCATGAGGCTGAGCTTGGAGGGGTCCGTTTGGGATTTATGATTATTTTTATGTATTTTTCCAAGAGCAGTAGCCCATGAAAAGGGTAGCTCTTTATTGTCATTATTCACCCTTTTCCCTTGATTTAGTCTCGGAGCCTCTGGCTATTATATACAGTCCATTGACATTATGTAACCCCTCTGTATTTTCTTTCTCGTTTGTATATAATTATGTATGTATCTATGTATATAAGTATAGACACTTCCACAATCCCACTCCTTCCGTCACAGCCTCCTCTCCCCGGATTTCAATTGAGTGTATGGGTTGGTGTGTAACTTCAAATAAATACTAACTTGATATAAATTTTTTCCTCCGTGGTGAACACCCCCCCCCCTTCAACCAACTTTCCTACATATGTCCCTTCGAGCTATATAATACGGGACACACAAATAGTATCTGTATACACAATTATATACTCAGGATAAATAAAAGGACCTTTGCTCATTGTTGGGACTCTCCTCTTGTGATTCTGGACTTGTGATTCGATCCGTGAAGGGAAAGGGGGGGGGGAAAGATATCAAGGAATGAATCTCCCCTGAATTATTCGACCATCAGTCCCATAAATACATATTGAATGAGAGGATCCACAGACACACTCCCTCCACCTCTATTACATAACATATGGGAGAGGATCCATCTCCCAGCTTTGGACTTCTCCCCACATTACACAAACCCACTTGAATTTTTCGGGGAGAAAAAACTCATTAATTCCTGGGCACGCACCATTTCTATTATCATACATTTTATTATAGATTTTATGTCACGGTCGGCTCAAGAGCCCGAGTCTTCCAGTCCTTCTGTAGTATGTATTGTATCCTCGCCTATAATCCCCATTCATACTGGGTATATACGGGGTGTCACCAAAATCTTTCTTACCCTTGAAACCCCAGCAGAAATAATTGGGAATGTTTAAATTTCTAAATTTAAGGATCAAAAATATTCAAAACCACATTATGTATATAATAAATGTAAAAAGAGACAAATCTCTACCTCCATTTGAAGTAAATATCCGTCAAGGTTTAATTACCTAAAATGTTTTTGTAGTTTCAATCCCTGTGACCAGAAAAACTGACCTGGGTCAAGGAAATAAATTGTCAAAATTAGAAACAAAATTATTTACCAAAAAATGGTGGATAGGAAAATTTAAACTCTATATTAATGTGGCTTATAAAAAGGGTGGAATGACATGAGTCGCTCTGTATACAATTATCTATGTGTAAAGACTACGAACACATTTTGAGTGTGTGTGTGTGGGCTTGAGAATAAAAAAAATGAATAGTTGAAGTTTGTGAGGGGAAATGAGTAAACGAGGGTTAATTTCCAGCACTTGACAATCATGATAGAAGACCCAGGGAGTGAGAAAGTCAGTGGTTAATAAAAGAGCCCCCAACTCCATGGTCACAGGGTATTCAATGTGAAAGAAAAATTATTATAATAAAAGAGAAACGTCCTTCATGAATCCATTCATGATTCCGGGACCCTTTGAAATCCTAAAAATAACATTTTTACAAATACAGTATCCAGAACCCCTATTAATAAAATACTCCTTTAGATATTGTCCCTATGATTTCTTTTTTTTTTACTATTTATGATATTTTATATCTACTCTGCTATAATTTCCTAACTTTTTCGCAGTAGCTGTAGAATGTAACCCCTAAATGAGAGACTCCTCCTCAAGCTCACAATCATGGACTGAACTCTAAGGATAAAGTATCTTCCCTCCTGGAATGCCCCACACAGCTCTTTAAATGTCTCCAATATTCAAAAAGGAAGTTCATAATTTGCTCGTGAAAGGAAAACGTTTCCCCTACCTCAATCATTTATTTCCTTACAATCACCCAGCTTTTCTTCGATTGCAATAGGAAGGGTCGGCCTGGGTTTTAATATTACATTTGTCGGGTTTTTGGGGGGATTCCTATGGAATTTAAAGGGACTTATTGGGAACATACATACATGCGTCCGTATTTATTTGTGTATGTATGAGGAACCATAAGGTCGAAAAGACCCGTGTGTTGATACTAATAAAAATGAAAAAAAGAACCATGAAAAATTGGCAAGCGGGCTTTTTTTTCGCTGCGAGAGGGAAAAAAACGGGAGAAATAATAAATAAAAAACGAAAGTCATTTTGAGTAAGAGCAAACTCCCGGCACGTTCTGATTGAGACGACCCAAACGAGTTTGGAATTTTAAAATAGTCACATAATATACTATGTACTGTACTTCCTTGAATTCTCTCTCTCTCTCTCCTTCCCACTTTCTCCTATATTCCCTATACAATGTACATATGTGGAGACATAAATATACAATGTGAGTCATGCAGAATACAAAACATAACACTGGGTCTCTATACTTACATAAGCACAGACTCCTACAAATTTATATATGTATGTACCTATATACATAATCATACGGTGCACTTTTACTCTAACAGCATCCCGAGTAGGAATAGCCAAAGTAGATACGAAGATCTTTTGAAGAGAAAAAATCATTTGGCTTAAAAGGTCATGGAACCTTCAAGTTTTATTGTGAGTGTCAAAAGATGGACAGAGACTTGAATAGTGTTAATTTTTTATGTACATAATTAAATGTAATAATTGTTGTAAAGTTCAATTTTAATTTCCAGGAGAGGGATGCCGTTATATGGAGGACACTCTGTAGTTTTTATAACTTTATAGTTTCATAGCTAACGGGCATTTGGATTTGATAGTTTGTACTTGCGGGAGAAAGCCTTGCAATTGCCCCGGCTCCAGCCTCCGTGAAATGCAAAAATAAAAGTAAGTAAAAGGGAAAGGGGAAACTAAGCATTATTTCCCCCGCTTTTTTCCCTCTCTTTTTTCTCCGGCCTTTTTCCTCTGTGTATCCAGAAAAGGCTCAATTTATTTTCCACGCGGCATTTTTTCCACTTCCCACCCGCTCTTTCCTTTTTTCTCTCTCCTTTCTCTCTTTTTCCTTACATATAAATATAGCCCTCTCACATCTATAGGTACAGTGTTAGGAGATTTTATATATAGAATTTCTACATGTAAAGTTTCCGAGAGAAAAAAATAGCCAAGTTTGAAAGATACTCACAAGATTCCATTTCCTGCCCTAGTGTGGGTAGTATTTGGGGGAAGGCCATGGTGAAATTATGGATGGGAGTGTATTTGTATGTATGTATGTGTGTGTGTGTGTGTGTGTGTGTATGTGTGTGTAGAGCATGGGGAAGTTGTGTAAAATTCAAGAGATTGCCGAGTCGCAAAATGGGGAGAGCTACAGAGCTCATACATTTTTGACAAGAGAGGGCCACCGGGAAATATCCAAATCCAAAAGTCGACAAGAGAAATGAACCAGCTTCCCTTCCACTTTTTCCACCTAAACTCCTCTCCCTTGTATTTACATACAGTCCTCTATATCCATTACTCAGATATGAGTTAACACCAAATCCTTGTCTCCTCCCTCCTCTCCTCCGGACACTCATACCCTTAAAATAGACGGCAAAAAATTCCTCCAGTTTTGGTGTCAGAGATCAGAAACAGAAGAGAAAGTCGAGAATTTTATTGGTTTAAATAAATTCTTTCCCGCAAGACATTTGTTTTCAAAAATATGCAAACGCTGTGTACGTTACAGAATATAATTATTGTTAGGAATTTTTTGAAGTTTGTGACAATGACCTGGGTTAATGTTTCAGGTCACAGGGGTCAAACATGGTTTAGCACTTGTAAGATTCTCAAATGCAATAATTATATTTTATTAAATTTTTAGAAACAATCGAAGTTATTTTGCTTAAATTGTTTGGAGCTTTTTATTGAACTTGTTTTGTTAAACTATGACAGGTAAAAGTTTCCGATGAAAGGCAAGAAGCAAATTTTGTTTTTTTAAGGATGCAATTATTTTGGTACTTCAAATGTTTTAGTAATTTGTATTATTTTTCACTATTTTGTCCCTTAAAAGAATATGGGTTATAGGGGGAGAAAATGGTTTCTGTCCCCTTTAGCTTACCTTGGTGGGAGAACTTTTTGGAACTAACAGGAAAGTAAGTATCTACACATAATGTACCTTCACATGTGGTTCTAGATATATACATATGTTCATATATGTCTGCATGCATACATATGTTTGCATGTATTTCAAGGTTCAGGGAAATAAATTCCTTGGGAAAAAAAACTACTTTCTTGGAGGTAAAAGTACTCAAATTCTCAGAGAAAACTCACTCTCGGTACAAATGCTCTGTGAGAGCTGTAACATTTCTCGTCTCCACTTTCCCATTCTATTAGCCCACTTGTTCCGGACTGATGTATCACCTCCTCACATCCCACTTACAATAGGTTTCTCACCCTTCTACAACCTACTCCTACATACATACAACAACATGTACGACTCAGTCCTGACGGAAGTATTTTTCATTTTTCTTTCTCCAGGAACATTACCCACAACAACAACAACAACATCAATAGCACTGGTCCTTGTTACCTACAAAAAAAATATCACTCGTTTGGTCCTTCAAATCTACTCATTATATCCCTTGAAGAATTTTGGGAAAACTTTATTTTTAGAGCATCCCTAAAAGAATCAAAAATTATTTCTACAACACTACACCACTCCTATACGTTATAACATTTTTCCGGTAAGCATAAAAATAGTAATCCCATTAAAATAAATGTCCCCTGTAATTTATTCTGGACCACTTTACATGCTCAAATGCCCTTGTAGAGGGAGTTGTGTATAACCCGAGTGTACTGTAATAGTACATTGCTACTGTGTTTCTCAGTTTTTGGCATTCAATAAAATTAGTAATTACGTTTTTTTACATATAACAATTGTGTTCCAGTACTGTGGTAGAATTTATACGGATCTAGTGGAAAGGATAGGAATGTGAGGATAAATTTGAGAAGCTATGAGGAAAGGTGGTGAGTTGGCTGCTGAGGCTCATAAACATGGAGGGACATTGACATTGACATTCTGGTCACATCCTCCCATCCCCACTTGTCAACTCTTCTCACGAGATATTAGATGGGATCATGTCCCTTGTCCCGACCTCTGCTCCCAGCTCCCACTATAGCTCTCGACCCCAAACTCACGCCCAGCCACGGGCTCAATTTCCTCGGCCACAGAAAAAAACAATAAACAGAGAGAGAGAGAGAGAGTTGAGAGAGAGATGGTTGTCAAAGGCCAAAACCCATACGCCACAGTATTAACTTCATATGTGGCTCTGGGATCCGGCCCACAAGTCTGTACAGAAAGAGTTGCATCATCTGGAAATTAGAAAGTGTAAACATTTTCTCTATTTATTATTTTCTCTATCTCATCATTAATTTCTACAAGGATTGCATTTTTTTTAAAACAAAAACAAATCACTTGAAGAGAATTTTTTCAAATTACTTTTTTCAGATTTTTCATATAGAAAAGAAATTCTGTATGATCTCTGAAGAGCTTGATTTACAGGGCTCTTAGGAAACTTGAAATTCCTTGTTTAACTTTAGGGTAAATCTTTGGGAAGGAAGCCATTTGCTTAGTTTGTTTTAGTACCTTGGAAAAAATGTTACGGTTAAAAACCACTGTTGAGGATGTATTCAGGAAGAAGGGATCTCTTGTAGGGAAAATTTTAGGGAGGGAAAGTAACTATAGACAGAGATCACTGTAGTGGGGAAAGCAAGCTCAGGGAGTGATGTGAGAGCCAGAAAGGGGATTTGAAAGTACTTTTACGAGAGAGGAGATGAGCCAATAGATTGGAGTTCATATAAGGACATAATATATAAGATCCAGGGAGAGCAGTCTAGTGTTGATCGTATCATTTTCAATGATGAACATTGTTCTTTCCTTCCGTGGTCCAATGGATGCAGTAGAGACAGAGAGAGAGAGAGAGAAAAAAAAATAGGGAGAGAGAGAGAGGAGACGCGGAAATGATTGAGAGAGAGGAGGAGATAAGACGGTTCTTTTCTCCCTATAGTAATAGTGGTAGTAATTCCGTACGAATTCACTGAGTTTCACAAAACCCTTTTTCTCCCCTTAACTTTATACGAGGGGCCATGTTAAAAATGTTATTAATCCAATATGTCCCTACATTGATCCCTAAAACCTAGATTTGAAACATAGCAATTGGTTTTCATAACCGTATTAAAATTTCATGAAAAATCCCTTGGTCCATTTGTTTTGCAGCCAGTATTTTCCAGGGGATTTTATAAATGATATTTCTTTGACCCAGGTCATGACCTAGGTAATATTTGCTGCCAGCAAGAAAAACATATGAAAAACATAAAGTTAGAAATTTATTCTCAAGTGTGTGCGAAAAAGCACAATTCTACAAGTAAATAATGTTTTTCCATGATTTTGTGTTTTTTTGTCAGAAATTTTGTTCATTTCAATTTTTTACGTTTCAATAAATTGAAAGAACCATACCTTCAAACGTTTCGTGGGATTATGTTCGGGTAGGGAAAAAAATGAATGTTTTCTAAAATCCTTAATAGTGTGGGATGGAACAAAATTGTAGGGAATTTTCCAGATAATTTCCCACCTTGGAAATGAAGGAGGTGCTTTTTTAAGGACTGTATTTTGGGTCTATGAGTTAAAGGGGGAGAGAAAGGATTTGTGGGAGTTTCAATATAAAAAATGGGACACACATTATAGACACTGCAGTAAATGGTGGGTTGTGAGACAGAAGAGGAGCAGAGCTTCTTCCTTCCTTAATCACCCATTAGAGAGAAAATCGATGAGATGAAAGGCGGAAATTCTCTTCGGGGAAAATCTCATGGAGTAAATGAAGCTTATATTCCTTGTCTTTTCTCATCTAACCTGTAACATTTTGTTCTTGAATGGAACTTGCTTCCCTATATACTATTATCTAGCCATAACCTATGCTTCCTCAACTCCTTCCAAGCACTTTCCCCTGTCTTCCCTAACCCCACACCATTTCCCTTACGCCGCTCCTAATGCAATTATTAACACACATGACTCCACCTATAAATACATTCATACTGTCCTGAATTCTGTAGATACATAGATAGATATATCAGGGGCTAAATTACAGGAGACTCTTATAACTTCTGCCGGTAATGTTAAACTTAATTGTAATTTTTTAGACCCGAAAAAAAAACAAGTCCAAGTCGGATTTCCAATCACGAGGTGTTCCACTACACTCTCCAGGACCAAAGGGGAGCCCTAAAGTCTGCAAAATATGACTGCTGTATCTATAGATAATTAAATTTGTAGTACAGGGGAATCCATCCCACGACCCCACCGCAACACAAGTAGTAGAATCACAAGTCCCTGCTCATGTCTAGATATCCAGATGAGAGGACTGTGACCAAGTAATTTTGTCTATGTCAATAATGTTTAAGTAGTTGGGACGCGAGCGTGTGTAAAGAAGTTGTTGTGTAATGGTCTTTTGTGTACAGGGCCTGTATGTATGTAATTATATGTATCTATATGTATGTGTATAAATGTATAGATATAGGTGTGAGTGTCTATGTAGGGAGTGTACTGTACGTATGAGTTCCTTGTGTGTAATAGGACTTGGAATGGCTGTCCTTGGAGGAGATAGAGAGGAGCGTTTAAGTACGGCATTAAATGTAAGTAATGCATTTAGCTATGGGCTGTAAGGGAGGCTGAGAGTATCTTTTAGGCATTAATAAAGTGGATGGGGAAGGTCGTTCCGAGAAACCCTACCTATTTCAATTGAGGCAGACCGACCCGAGCCAGTTCAGTTTATGCGAGAAGAATGGCAAAGTCACAGACCATTACTGGAGGAGGGAATCGGCAAGATAATTTGACCCAACTACTCTCATCCCATATCATACCATTATCATGATCATCATTTTCATCCGTCGAGAGAGAGAGAGAGAGATATCCGCATCCCCTCTTGTCCCTATCTGCTCCTTCGCTCTTTCCCTTTCTTTTTCCATGATGGCTCACACGATAGATGCATATACTTTGGCCTTTGCTCTCAGCATCTTCCTCCCAGACGTATAAATACACTGAGCTCTCAATACAGCAGTCCCCCTAAATTCTTTAAATTTGACTCCGTCTCCCAAACACGCTAAATTATCAAAGAGAAAAGTTTTAGCATTGGAGCATTATTAAATGCTATTTTTTTAAAATAAATAAATACAGAAAATTCTATTAAAAAAGAATAAATCATTAAGAATTCATTAAAAAAAATCCTAGAATTATTTTAAATCCTACAAATATGTATTCATATGGGATTTATGGTTTATTTTGTCTATGACAGAATAAATTTTGGAACGGGCCCGTTTAACCCAATGGTAATTTTGTGTGTTGGAGTATATAGTGAGAGAGCGGGCGTTGTTAGAGTTGGATTGGGAGGGCTGTTGTAATTATTATAGGGATGCCGCCACAACGAGAGAGCACTCTATAGTTTCTAAACCTTACAAACTTTATATCTGATAGGGCCCCAAAAGTTAATGCTTATTACGGCCTCCGCTATTGTCTGTCTCTCCGGATCTCGCTTTGCCTCATCTCACTCACTCTCCCGAAGCCGCCTACTACTAAGGAGACAGATATGGAATTGGATATATCTGTAGAGCCTGTGTATAGGGGAAGGAAATAGGCTGTACATAGCGAGGCTGGTTACAAATAGGGAAAATCCTATATTTTAACGGTGGATTATTTCACAGCTGGAACAATCTCACATTTCTTGTCTATTATTACCATCAAATTGCTAGTAACAGCATGGGAGATCAAGTAAGCGTGCGGATTATCACAACTTTTCCTCTGGCTCTTTCATTTCCATTAACACTCTGCTTGAACATTCTTATTTTGGTCCTATGCTAATCATTTTACTTGAGAGTTTCCTATCCGCACTTTCATTAATCTCCATTATACACTCCATATGTACAGGGGCGCTCAAGAGTGTAGGGTACAGAAGAGTCAGGCCAACTCTTTTGACTCTATACTTGAAGGTACACCCCACTCAAATATTCCATATAATAAGTTTTCTCTCCCAGAAAATTCACATGAATGCACACAATTAGTACGGCTCCAGAGGGAAGGAAATCTTTGTGGAAGGGAAGGAAATGAGGATCAAAATCGTGCGAGATAATTATATTTAGTTACTTCCCTCATCATAATGTTACAAAATTTATTTCATACCTCAAAAAAAAACCATTATTACTAATTTATAATTATATTACATTTTTTATTAAAGACAATTCTCAATCTTTGAAACAAGGTATCAATTTGGAGGAACAATTGGAAAAAATGTGCCAAGGGGGAAAATGATAGCTAACAAAAATTCTCTCTGCTCTTTTAGCATGCCATGTTTTTGTAACTTTGTAACTCCGCCTGCATTTTATTTTGCATTTAATCGAATTAGTACCTAGTCCAATTACTCTCTTCACCAACGAGTCAGGGAATCGAGTCAGGTTCATGGAAAATTAGGGACTATGGGGTAAATCCCGGATTGACAGCTAATTAGAAACTGCAGGAGAAATTTCCAAAATCAAATAAATTGATTCATCCCATATGATTAGGGAAAAAAGGGGAAGGGTTGGGGGAGAAAGTAAATCTTACTTGTTGTACATATACATATGTACATGGAGCTTAGATCTTATTAGCTTTTCCTTCAGGGGGGGAAAATCCGAATGAAATATTTAAATAGAGTCAGCTGCACATTTTTCCAAGGAAATTCCCGGGAGGATATTTAACCCCTCACTTTTTCCCCTGCTCTGTAGCTCCCCTTTCAAACTCTAACTAAAAGTACATGTAGATACATAGATACATGAAGTACGTAGACATAAATACTGACACTGGCATGCATAAACAGTAGCCTGCTTTTTATTGTAGATATTGGACCCACATACTTATCCACACAGGGTCCAAGGAAGTGCATACGCACTTGCATACAGTATGAGGCACCATCAAATCCTGTATGAAACCCGTGACTTTTTTCTGGGGCTTATGTGTACAAAAAGGGGGATTACCGTATGGTAATAGAAGAGATGCATGGATTTGGCATGGAGGATTATCAGTCTTATCTGTATACGTACATGTCAATGGGAATTAGAAAGATGGGACACAGTGTGAACGGTAGCAAGTAAATGAGCTTATGGTCCTTTGAATCTGTGTGTAGAATTTCTCTCTCTCTCTCTCTCACTCACTCTCTTACTCATTCGCTCTCTCTCTCTCTCTCTCTCTCTCTCTCGCTCTCTCTCTCAAACGCAACCCCAAAATGAGGGGATAAACTGCCGGATAGATTAAGTTCTGGAGTGAATGATATTATTGTATCTCTGTACAAAAGAGAGGTTTCATAGGAGTTTAGGGTTTTTCCACTGAGCCAGACAGAATTGTGAGGATATAATATGTGACCCCTCGGGTGTTCGGGTGTTTACGCAGATTTGCCTCATCACAGGGGGAGACAAGACAACCGCGAAATTTAGTCAGGATGGAAGTGTACAGTCAATGGCTCGGACTGGGACTCCAAGATAGGACAAAGGCTGAATCAAATCAATTCAACCATCCCCAACCTCCTTACTCCATCAAACACACAGGGACACACTCACTCAAGAGATAAAGGCACCCTGTATTTACACTGAGTCACATATGTAATTATGCATGCGGGAAGTTAGTGTTGCTACGAGCGATTACTTTCTCTATATGTACAAAATATTCTGGGGGTTCGGATCCTCACAGTGTAATACGCTCCTTCAATGATGTGAGTACAAAATAATATGTACTTTCCGTAATGGAAGCCCAAGATAATATGTACCTTCAAGTAGATCTACGTCTGTGTACACACACACACACACACACACACACACACACACACAGTCATAGAATATGTGCCAGTGTACAAACGCATGTATGTATGTACTTGCCATGTCCCCCATGTAAACGTCACGCTCTGTCCCTCCCTGGAATTACGATGCTGCAGCATGTGGAAGTAATCTAATGTGGAGGGGAAGGTTCCCCTCCAAGAAGCCCGGGGACATGGAGTGAACCCAGTAATAATAATACACAAGTTACTCACAGTTGCTCTCAATCTATTCTATTTTCCCTGCCCTGCATACACTACGGAATTACAGCGGGACCTGAACCTCCGTTTGAGAAATTAATGGGAGGCACTTATTAGAATTTTTCCCTTTATTAAAATTTGTATTCAAGGGAGGGCTTTTATGAGGAATGACTAAAGTCATGGGACGGGCATGGTCGTGGTAATATAGTCCCATGAAAGGAGACAGTCCTATCTATAAAAGTGCACTATGGAAATCCTATAAAACTAGGGCAGTCCCTATAAAGATCCATGAGAGGAGTAAACTCTGTATAGAAATTTGTTCAGTGGAAATGTTCAAAATAAATCGTTCGTATATCTATACATATACAAAAATTCTAAAATGAATAATAATTACTCATCTTTAGAGAATTCGGAATTGTTTCCAATGAATCCCTTTGGATTGTTGAGAAAAACTTGTTGAACTAAAAGAGTTAGTTAAGGAGGATTGAGGCTTGTGGAGTCCTTGACTTTCTTAGAGTTAACTCTTTGAGGGAAGGCTTCCCGATGGTTAATGAGTTACAGGGTCCTTTTCCCTTAAGGGACTCCTTATAAGGGCAATTTCTCTATTGAGGTCAAAATTTTCGAAAGGCTGGGGTCCTTAACAAGATTTTAAAAAAATATGACAAAGATAGAAAGGAATCAAGTAAGAACAGAGGGATAGGACTCATACTTGTTTGAGGTATCTACTATTAATAAGTATGAGGTGAAAAACTTTAAGCCCAGTGCTATTCACATTGTATGTACATTGTAGGAGTCAAAGTTGGTCCTTGGGAGGGTCTAAGGGTCTTATAGAGAGTGTGCAGTGAATTTATGTATGTACATATGTATGTTGGGAAGTTATTATGAAAGGTCCTGGAGCGGATTTGGTGGACACATTTGTTGGGTATGAGATGGGGTTTTGGAGGGAGACATGGAGTTGGATTAAATAAGGTAATAGAAGCGTTAAACGCTGTTTGATTCAGGGGAAAAGTAAATTATAACGTAAGATCCTGGCGGAGGATTCATTTGTCTCAGTGGGGCGCTTCTGAGTTATGGTTATAGTTGGGGTTGGCAGACGATGGGGATAGGGAAGAGACCCACTCAACAATATGGTGATGTGATCAGACGCTATCGCTGGATGAGTTGCTGGGGTTTCCCATCCATTGAGACTGTTTACTCGGCTCCTTTCCCCTCTTTAGAGTGGGACCCCTCTCCTCCAGGTTGCTCTTTCAGACTCGGTCTGAGCCGGGCCCTATACACTGTTTTATGTATAAAAGGAAAGCAGCCGGCCGTGTAGAGCAAGAGCAACGAGTGGCTTCAAGCTGTACAGTACAAATTACCGGTACGTGACAGTGACAAGGGCGGTCGTTGTATTTCAACTCCAACTCCACTCACCAACCAACCATTTCCTAAATTCATGTTCTTCTTGTTAGAGGTTAGATTAAATGCCAGTCTTGCTGACATAGTCATCACATCACCATCATTCCTTTCCCCCTCTTCTAATAAATTGCGAACACACACATGCACACAGGCACATGCACAGACACATGCACAGACACACACACACACACACACATACACACTCCCTCACTCACTCATTTACAAAATCCTCTCAAAATTTGGACACTCTTTCACACTATTTCCCACAACAATTATTACTTCCCCTTTGGGCTCTCCCGAGACGAATAGAATGAGTCCTTAATTAGACAAACTTCCCTAATGAGAGCTAATCCGATGGGGGCGGCTGTAATTACTCAAGTTATCTTTCATTTCAGAGGGGGTTTTCAAAACATTTGTAGACACTTTGTATAGGAGAAGAAGAGAGTTGTTATATTTTGAGCACAAGTTTAAAAAATTCTTGGATTTTGAATAATTGTAATTAAATGTAAATAATATGATTGAAGGTTTAATTTCCACGACTAATAACCCCGCTCTCAACAAATGTTAACATTAATCTAACTGCAAAGTTAGTCTATATCTAAAATTATTCTAGAATTGAATACTGAGTAGAAATAGTTTAGGCATGAATTCCAATGGAAATAATTTCGGTGGGAATTCTAAAACTAAATTGAGCCTGAACTTAGTAATTCTCAAATTAATTTTGTGTCTAAAATTCAAAAACAATATTTGCACCTGAATTCCAAATCTATGGTTTGGTTTTTTATATCGTCTACAAATAATTCGGCTGTGGATTGTCCGCTGCTAATCCGAGTCTAAAACTCAATAGAGATAGTTTGGGTAATTATAAATTCTAATATAGCTAATTTTGGTCCGAATTCTCAAAAACAGATTTTGACATAATTTTTAAAACTAATTTGGGTATTTATACTAAAATTAGCTTGGGAAGAAGTTCCAGCGCTATAATAAAATTAGAATATAAAATCCAATGCTAATAATTTGTGACCTATTCCCAAGACATAAAGATGAATCCCACTTAAAATAGTATTTTTAAACTTTTGTTTGTTAGGAAATTATTTAAAATAGATAGTTGTGGGAAAATAGTAGTGTAGACAAAATGGTCCAACTGAAATTTGACATTTAAAAGAAACTACCTCCGACAACCTCCAACATGGAGGAGCTTTAACACTCAAATATTTCCGTTGACCAATCCTCAGTCATCTGAAGTTACCCCTTCCTCCAAGTCGTTAATAATGGTTATTAATCGTAGCAGTGGAAGTTGGGAGTAAGTTTTAAGGATACGCTTCCAGCCGTAATTACATACTAGATACTACTCTATATAGGAAATCCCAAGCATTCAAGTGCTCAACTGCTTAGTATTGGGGACTGAATTCTCCGGGGAAAGCTTCGCATCCGGTTTCCTCAAACATAAAACAAACATTAACACAATTATGAAAGAGTATCCATAATAGAAGGAACGCTATGAATCTAACGCTACTCCCAAGGACTGGAACGTGCCTCTCCGATATATTATGTATTTCCACATAGCGCCGAGCCTCCCCGAGCTTCATAGTGTTGACGGGGGTGGATATAATTACTTGTATTTAGTATTTATAATGGATCGTGTGAATAAGCTTCTGGTGTTGGAGGAGCGCATTATCCGACTTCCGAATGAGGCTCCAAGACAGAGAGAAGGGTTGAGATTCCTCGGGTGATTAAGATAATCAAATGGATGCACCCTCATGTATCTGTAATTATTACTATATGTATATGTCATGATACAACATATAGGCATTAGCTATGGAATTATTGCTGGGATTATACATGACGCTATATAGATTGAGAGAGAGGAAAGAGCTGCGGAGATCACGAGGGACTCCTTATAATAATATGGGAATTATCATGAGACAAGCTTCAACATAGTACGAAATAATACATGTTATCAGTGAAGAGGCAAAATAGACGGATCTCTTGTATTATCTGCCATTTTGACTTTCTATTTACTTACAATTAGTTTTTCAAGTGCCAGCCATAATAATTACAAGTGCACACAGGATTCATATTTCTTAGCAAGTATCAAAAAGACGTGAAATCTGGGTACCTTTTGGAGGATCTTATGCAGATCAAAGGATCTCAGTAAGGAAGTGCATTATAGATAATTTTGGTTTAAATAAGAAGAAATAATCTAGTCAATTTTGCCTCTTCACTGACGTTATACCTATGTATATAAGAACCTATAATGAGTTCACTCTTTATCTGTAAGCCTGATCCTGATCATCTCATCCCATATCCAATCCCCCAGAAGACAATCATACACATTGGTTGGGTTTGGCGTGGATGCATAATAATTCTTGGGTAATAGCTAACACATGGAAGCACCATGCAGAGCCCATTATAGTCTTCCCCAAGTCCTGATGGTCATGTCATGTAACTCGTGTCATGGCAGGAGGACAAGCGTGCAAGTACTCGGGATCTCACCCCAACACATATTCTCAGCGGGTATTTTATCCCCTATAGAACCCTGTAATGTACACACACTGAGCTGTCAGCTGCTTTCGTCATTATTTAGCCAAACTCCCCTTCCCTTTGCCATAATACACTTGTAGACTCACAACAACCGTCATCCCAACTTATGATCTCACACTATCCTCCATCCCCTCGTCCAGACACAGTCAATATTACAGACCACTGTATGAAGTCTACATACATACATGAGAAAAATTCCCAGGGAAAAAAAAAATCCAAACCCATCGTGAACAATGATCATCAGCGCAAACACATTCCCTTTTATCGATACAACAGAAGATAAGTCTCACACACTCCCGTCCACCTCAAACATACGAAATACATAACTGCCCCGACAACTATCCCATAATAAACATCAACCCTTCATCCCACAACCAACTCACACTTCCCCCTCTGTCCATTAATAAATAAATACAAAAATGTATAAGTACACTTTTAGTATCTATACTGTATCTGTATACTAAAATCGTGTAGTATGTTGTGTATCAGGGGAAATATAATTATGTATGTAAGGGAAAATAAGGGAAATAAATGTGAAGTCCCTATCTTTCTCTGTAGAGGAAATTTTATAACAATAACAACTATTACTTCCCTACGAGACTACAGCTCATACTCTTATCATTGTGACAGACTCATGGATCCAGTTAACCCACAATTATTCCAAGCATTTTTTCCAAACCACTCCGCTCCGTGCAGACACTCATCATTTATATAATCCACTTGAAAATTCAAGAATCACTTAGCCATTGAATACTGTATGGTCTCATGGAATCATATTATTCCTGTATGAATTATTTAATGTGTATGAATATCTATCCCCTATGTCCCTCAACCCTCCCTTCCCACCCCCCCCAAAAAAAATCCACCTAACATCTGCTTTAGTGTATATGCATTCATAATTATTGTATTTATTAGTACGTCCCATATACATAGATACGTAATAATGGAATAGGAGTTATATATGTATACATACTTGTTTTTATACGTGCATGAACAAACATGGAAGGGGATTATGTGCCCTAACATTTTTCCCAATCTCACGTCCTACAATTAATTATTGCTACCAAGGCTATGAATAATATGTACATTATTTACACGGAGTTATTATTGGAACGAGCGGAGCTAAATAATGCACGCGCACCAGTCAGACTCCATGTCGGCTTGTAGAAGTCAATTAATTCCTGTCTGTCTTATCCCCCCGCATATATGAGAGACCAATCGAGGAATAAATAATCAATAGGACGTATATACATATGATAGTGGGGTAAGACTCAATTTTCTCAATGACTTTTCCAACTCTTGATTATTAAATAGACTCTGAGGCGTCTCTCCTTCTCTGTGGTCTTCAGGAAATTGTAAATAGATATTCCAGAAGAGGAGGAAAATTGTGAGGACTAACACCCACGACAGTTTGAAAATACACATTTTTAAATACGTAGTTTGTAATGTACATTTTTTATAGCCGTTGTTGTGGCTATTGAAATGGAAATTACTGGTCCGGTAGTTTTGGTAGTACAGATATTTTTACTATGCTTTTTTATGGGTAAGGTTGAATGTTCTCCTCCAATGAATAATTTAAACTGGCAATACAGGTGGCAATTACGGTCAATGTGCCATGCATAAACCAATTTTTCTAATGAAGCCAAATGTGCAATTACTATATCGGTAATTAATGAGGATTGTACAGGTAGATACAATAGCTATGGTTAAGGTAAAGAATATCATATAAAATGTGAGTTTCCAAAATGTTTTCCATTCAAAGGGGTCATAGATTTAGAGAATAGAATCGTACGAATTGTTCTTATTCTTAGTTTTGAATCAGATTTCAGTCGGTTATTTAATCAAGAATAAAAGTTTTGATTTCTAAAAGTATTTGTAAGAAATCACAATTATTGCAAACATCTGGGGGAATTTGAGTGGGAGTTAATTAACCAAAATATTATTTTTCTGTTGTGAAATTAATCATGGCAAAAATGTTGCTACAGGACGGAGCGAGATATTTGAAAATTAATGGTAAATCAAAAATGATAGTGGAAACTAGAAACCTCACAGTCAGGTTTGCTATAGATACTTATGTATAAGTATAAATATACGAGACTGGAATCAAGTTTCTCGTCCTTACAAATTCAAACACACCCACGTAGTTCCATCTAGTTTTAATATTTCTCATACAGTACCGAAAGAAGTACTGTCTGAAGCAAGCTAAGGGTTCCAATTTTATAAAATTGTTTTTACAACACACTGTGACAAAGTTTAAGTAATTACATTATATGAGTGCATCCCTATAATTATCTATTTATAAATTTAAATACCTTGCACCAAGACTTGTATAATAATTATTTAGTCTGGATTAATTCCCCAATAAAAACGTTAAAGATGATAATTTAGGGAAATTAAAATGCCTTGATATTTCAATGGAAGTACTAGCAAAAGATAATTTTTTTTCTGCATCAAAAGAGCCTTTCCATCTGAAGTCCTTATTACTATGTACAAACGGAGCCGGTTTGAATAATAGCATCTGATTGGGAGAAACATAACCTAGTGGGGGAGAATACAAGACCCATTAAAAAAATGTTGGAGGAAAAAAGAAGACCGCCATTAAGTGCAGAGTTATAAAAAAAAAAGAGGTGGAAAATAAAATAAAATAGTTTCCAAGCGAGAGTGACATGAAAGAAGACGACAGGAGGAAGGAGAATAAAAAAGGGGGAAGTGAAAAGGAATTATAAAATGGAAAAGAGGGTGAAGTCTTGAATACTCTGAAGACTTGAATGAATTTACATTGAGAGAGAAAAAGTGGGAGAGAGAGAGAGAGAAAGCGAGTGGGAAATGAAAAAGAAGAAAAAAGTTGAAGTGTCTCATTCGTTGTCGACAGTTGACGACATTTACAGCATAATAAGACTACAGTGAAATGCAATTTTCCCCCAAGAAAATATGTAGAGATGCTAAAGAGTTAATTTTTCCACGACACACTTGACTACGCAATTGAACAGCAGCGCTGTCTTTTCCCTGCTCTGAGTACCCCGGCGGGGGAAGCCTCTCTCAGACTCTCGAAATCATTACACGACAATGCCCTCAACTTCCCCATCTCCATGGGTGTAGGTTAAACTTATACAAGGATTTCATGTATAAATTCTTAACGGAGTATTTTCCTTTTTTTCCCCTCCCCTAGTACCTATGTATATAGTAGAAAGCACTTGAGGGAAAGTCGTTCATTGAAAGTGAACTTTTCTAGAGACTTGTTACGGGATATATGCACAGAGGATGGAAAAAACGGTGAGGGAAAGGAAAGAATTGGACTTTCTCCATCTGGTTTCTTTTTTTCCTCCTATATTTCCCGTTCATCATTTATTTTGCATCCGTGAAGGCATTCTTGGTTGGGGCTACATCATGTCTTGTGGGTCCCCTGACGTTAACTCTACCATTAGAGCTCTCAGCTCCTTAAATACACTTGCATCAAGAAGATGACGAGAGTAAGAGAGAGAGAGAGAGAGAAAGAGACGAAGGAGCAACCACTTTCACTTGAAGGAATGCTCTGAATTATTGCAACTCCACAAGCTCCCCTGCCTCAAGCATTCTATGATGACAGCTGAAGACGTGGAAGGAGAAGAAAAAAGAGGGAGAAAGCGTACTCTCTGTCAGTAGTAGTGCACAGACGTATGATTATAGGTATACCCAATCTGTCTACACAGACACACTCTAAGGAAGGAAATGAAGGAGTCGGAGTCAACTAGGGAGAAAAAAAGTTGAGTTTTACTCCCAAAGTCGATCGATAATTCAGGAATTGCAGAAGAGACATCGACATCCCATATTTTCCCTACAGTTCTCAACAGTCGTCTCGGGTTACATAGGGACTTCTGGGAGGGGTACTGCAGACTCTTGTGTATGTCAGGGATTGTGCTGGTAGATTTACATGGGGCTAGTACATATACATACATGATTGTACGTAGTATATCATTTATATCCTTACCACGATATAAGTCACTATACAAGTCACAGTTGAAGGAGGCTACCGGAGTTTTAATCCTGATTCGGGTAGAAGAGTCGTCGTCTTCCTTTTTTGTCGGGAAAAACTTAAGTATGAGTAAGTACGACTGTGGGCATGCAGGGTCTCATGCATTTGTATAAGTAGATATGTAGGTACAATGTATCTGTAGGTATATGTACATATGTCCTATAGATTGTAGACCAAAACTACAAGTTCCTTCGGTTTCTGTAATACATGGAGGAAAAAGTTGCTGGATTTTTTTTTTGTTCTCTGACTACTATATACACACACACACACACACAAATAGTTTCCTCCATCCAGCTCTCGCTTAATCAAAGTTTCCTCGTCTCTTCCACTTTTTATTTGATTTGAATTCCGTCGTTTGATCTCTCAGCCATGGCATTACGATTACGAGACGAGAGTCTTCCTCATCAACTTTAACCATGTCCCTCCTATATACTTAGCGTTGTTGGAGGGGAAAAAAAGCAAATCCCAATTCGCGTGGCGGGACATAACTTGTGTATACCCTCTGGGTTTATAATAAGGTTCTCTGTAGTAGAGCAGTTGTTTAAGCATGCAAGTAAATAGATGTGACAGAGTGCAATGCAATGTACCTATATGTACATACATGTACACGCAGAGAGTATGTACTTATATTTGTCCATGTGCCTGCATTTCAACGTGGATTTTGGTATGCAAAGCGGAAGTAGACGGCGAGGATGGAGATGGAACAAAAGTCTATAGAGAATTTGTATTTTACAAAAAAAAAATTGTATCCGTGACACATATATAAGAGCTTTTATATGGAAGGTGGAAAAGAGCTCAAATTAAGTACCAACATTAAGTACTCCGCCAACCATGACGGCACTACTTTTTATTCATCTCACAATTACAGCCCACTCTTTTCTCTGTATACTTATATTTAGCTACTTTCACCCCGAAAGCTCCAGTCAGCAATGAGCTCCTCTTTTTTACATTACTTCATTGCAAATCTCGTTCAGTCCACTTGCTCCAGTCTTACAAATGAATCTGATTTCCATTTGTATCCTCTTTTATTCAATTTCCCCCTAAACCCTTTAGTATATGTAATCATACGAAATGTATACATATTTAGAGGCGTATGCATATACAGATTTATGGATCGTATGTTTTTATTTATGAGCATTTTTTTTTACTTGCGTGAATTCCGGTTGCAATTTTTTTTGTGGTAGCTTAATTTGTAAAACAGGAGCATCCTTTGATGCAATTTTGACCACGTAGTCCTACAAATGCTTTACGTTTCTGTGCAGCAGTAATAATAATTATTATTGTTAGTATCAACAGATACTTGGCTACACAAAACTAACATGTTTTTAGATACCTGTTGTCGTAATTACATATTCAGAGCATGTGCTATTGAAATGAGAAAAATTAACATTGGGGCAAAAGGAACTGTTCCCAAATACTTTCCCACTTGAAGAGAAACGCTTAAAATAATTGAACAAATTCCCATTTACCACAATGTTGATTTTGCTTCTTGTGCTGGCATATGTAATTACTTGTGATTATAAGTGCGTACAATTTTGTTGGAATCAGAGACGCTCATAGAGAGAGTCTTCAGTGTTTGCAGTGGTTAAGCCTCCGTGAGACAGTTTGCTTTAATGTGAACGTTAGTCATAATTCAGTTATGTCATAGTGGTTTAAGGTATTTAGAGTTGAGATCACTAAGAGTAAGTGTACGGGAGGCTTGCCGATAATCTCAACATTCATGGGGTAATGCTGGTAGCATTGGTGCTAGAGTTGAAGATTTGCTCGAGTTTCTGGAGTAGTACTTTGTTCTATTCATGCAAAGTGCACTCTCTTTATCAGAGCACACCAAAATGGAGCAAATAATTGACTCTCATGACGACATGCTGTTTTAAAGAGAAAAATTAACATTGAGGTAAATATAAGAATGTGTCAAAATGATTTTGCCTCCTGTGTAGACAGTGCTCCTATAAGTTGGCTTCGTATAGCGAGAGTACACTGTAAAGAGAATGCAGAAGGACAGTCGGTGGGAATTGAAGACGTTGGAAAGGGTACTGAAGAAAAAGCAAGTAATGAGCCTTGACGGTTGGCCGACACGCCTTCATGAGCACAAAAACGACATTCGTATTTGAGGGGAAAAACTCTTGTGGGAGAGTTGTTCCTATATAGGAAGTCAGCACTTAATCAAAGAGGGATGGAGAAAGCGCGTGTCGTATCGTCCTTGTCGTCCAATTGTCTCCATTCGGGAAAAATCTAAGTTCATCCGTGACACATTTTTTCCTCGGATTTTATCTCCACTTTCACTGCTCAGTTGCCCGTTTGATCAATTTTCCCTTCATTGCGCCAGGCAGGCGGTTCTTTCCCCTGTGGACTCAATATATGTATTTATCCGACAAAATACACAGGGATAAGTCTGAACTCACCCGACCTCATCGTTTATTAAATAATTCAATATGCCCCGTAATAAAGCCAATATATCATACGTACTTCCCTGTGCGGTACTCCATTATAGTTGTATTTCTAATGTTTTATTTTAATTTTCATACTAGTATTCATTGATTTTTTGTATTAGGAAATAGTAATTTAATGATATTAACGTAAATTTGCAGGAAGTAAAAGCAGTAAGCTAGGAGTTGGAACGCAGCATGTGAAAAATAATTTAAAATGTGTAAAATTGTGATACCAATAATAATAGCTCTCCCTAAACTCAAAAGTCATGCAAGGTAAAATTTATTTAAATCAGAACATCGTTATAGGTAAGTATGTAATTATGTATGTAGTGGTTACAGATTACAGTTATCTATTGCACTCTTTACAAGTAAGAAGTTTGCAATTTACAGTAGCATATTTGAATGTTGCTACGAATGGAGAGCTATGATTTTTGTCTAGGCTTTAAATGGGTTACGGAAACCAATATTATCCAAATTCCTTAAAATTTTACTAATTAATTCACCATTAATTATTAAGGATTAATTACTTTAATTATTACAGATAGGTGTTTAACCCTTTTAGTTGTTTTCCACAATTCAAGGTAACTCAACTGTTAATTGTCTGAGACGTAATCTTTTGTATAGCTCGGCGTCTGTTCTGGCCTACATTTACAAATCCGGATCTATCTTTCTCTCAATATAGTAACTTATCTTTTAAACGGGTCAGACCTCGTTGGCATTATTATTCCTACAGAAACTTCAACTTCCGTCCTTACAGAACATTTTGGATAATACATATCGCTTCATCAATCCTGGATTTATTCATTAAATCACGCAATTAAATACCATGACCACAAATCCCTGGCGCCTGAAATCTTCCCGCCTTTATGCTGCAAAATACTTTTACATTACCAACTTAACTTCACGGAACTACGGATTTAGTTATTTGAATCAAAGACAACATTAATTTGATTGTACGAGAGGAAATCTAAAAATATTAATAATGTGAAAGCAAATAAATCATTTTTGGAGCTTCATTTCCCAACAAATTTTAGCCTTTTGTTTGAATTCATGTAAACCAATACTTACTGCAGTCGGAATCAGATGTGAAAACCACTCACAAATTTCCCTGTTACGTACAGATCAACAGAATGTAATACAGTTAGCTTCTTGGAGATAGCACACAATTTTTGACATTAACAAGATTGAAAGAAAAGCTTGGTGTTGTATTTTAATCTGAATAAATGGATAACCAGGATGTTGCTGACACCGCAGCTTGAACAGTAACTATTGGATTTTAGGCCATTAAAAAGACTTAGATAGTGAGTATAAGTGTATACAATCCAATGACCATTTTGTTGAGTTTGCAGCTTTTTTTTCATTTTCTCTCATGTTTTAAGGATAGTTGCTAAAATGAACTTGGAAATGGTAATGATTAAAATAATTGCTTCTAACAAGACAAAAGGGTTGACAATGCATAGACCGAATAATTTTTGAATAGAAATTTGTGGTTTTTAAAATACAATTGATACATAATAATACAACTAAACGTACCTAATTACTTTAAGTCACACAATCGACCTGAGGTAATCGTGTATATAGTTTTGATAGTTAAAAAGTTGTTGTTCCTGGAACAGAAGACCGAGAAGGATGTACAACTTTGCAGTTTAGCAATAATTGTTTTCAAAAAGAAACAGATGTTGCCGATATGTGGCAAATATTCGAGAATTGTCTCAAAATAACATTTTACGACAGTCATTTAATCTTCCAAATATGATAAACACAATCTGGTAGATATGACCTGAACTTTTGAACAGAGTCGCAAATTAATTTCTATTATTTTGAGCAAGGATACCCTAGATTTGAACCTCACTCAAAAATTTATTTTTGGAAGAAGTTGAGAATAACCATGATGGTCACAGCTATATCGCTATTTGTATGGATGAGAAGCATCCATACGGACCTGGCTTATCATGTAGTTATTTCAACTCTCCTAATGTATTATACGTTTCCTGGCTTTTCTATAATAAGGATGTTATCTTATTTGCTTGTAGCTGTTATATATCTTTGATTTTGTTGGATTCATGGATGTTCTCTGAATTTTGACTGAATTTACCTCCTCTGCAATTTTTTTGCACCTGTCATCATCATCATCACATTAGCACAGAGTAGGAGGATATTGTGGTTGTTGTTGTTTGAAGCATTTTGAACAGGAAAATGCCGTTTTGGTTGTCTATCAAAGATAGAGATTTGCGCAGGAAACTTGGTTCCCAATTTACACGTAATATACGAGTGTGTAGGAAACTCTTTGCAGAATTAACGCATCCCGTCAGTAGTATTGTTTTATACCGCCAGATTATTATCTTCATTTTCTAGCCATTACTTTTGGAACCTTTCCACTTCCTTCGTCCATGGTTAGGCGGATAAGATGTTACAACGTCCACAAAAGTTCCTTTATAAAGCACATTAATAACCATTCGAATTACGCGTCAAGCAAGATAAGACTGAAAAACAATTCAAAGATCATGAACAAATAGCTAGGCAAGGACAGAAAAAACTAGGTACATACCAACCAACCGAGCCAACGAAATTGGATTGAATTCTTTCCCAGAATTCGGCGAAAGCATGCCTCTGTATCCAGACAAACAGATGACTCTGAATTTATCTCGCATGTCTCCAAAAAACGTTCTTGAAGAAGGTTTTTCATCCCGGTAGTGACCCAGTAAATACTTGCAAGTTTCCATCATTATAAAAAATTCCCTGTAAATTTTGTTTACAAAACATTTTTATAGTTCAAGCCAGTAGTTTGAAAAACATCAGAATGTTACAAAAAATTTTAGTTTAAATATTTGAGGTAATCAGAAATATTTTAAATTAATTTGGGCCTGTAATAGATTTTACAATGCAACCACAACATAATACTACTCACGTAGTTTCAGCATCTGTACTCTTTGGGTAGTCACAATCAATTGGCATCTTCTCATGATCGCGCAAACATCGGACTCCACGATGACCATCAGCAGCGCAACGTTTTAGCCATTCAGAAGCAATCCGAGCTTCTTCTGAACCGTCGTCTTTTGTAGTTTTCAAATCATCAATAGCTTTCCAAACTTAAATTAAAATTTTAATATAAACGAAAATTAATCCACATAAAACCGCGTCATGATTTCCAAAATTGTATGACAAATATTTAGTGACGTGGAGGACCGTGTTAATAACTGATACATTGAATGGTAAAAACTAACCAGGTCGTGGCAAAACAACCACAAATCGCCTCTTATTGGCCATTTTTTGAACATTTTTCAAGTTGTACAGCACAGCTGGGAGATCCACAACAATGAAAACAATGCTTTCAGAGTTCTTGCTTCGATCAGCTCCGTGCCCTTGGTTTCTTCTTCCCCCTCTCCGACGTCTTTCTCGACCTTGACCACGTTCACCCTTTTCTCGATCACGACCCTTCCCACGTCTGGGACGACCATCTGGATTTCCTCCAGCACGATAGGCTTTTGTCAGAGCGTCGATTCCCTGGAAGGAAATATTGATTGACATAAAAAATAAAATAACACAACGAGAAATTTGCAAAAATGTTAAATAAGTATACAAATAATGCTTACAGGATCAAGATCCATCAAACTTCGAATCTTTTTTTCACGTTCTCGACGTCTCTCATTTTTCGGAGATTCGTACCTAAATTCCTGTTTAGTTTCATCGAAGTCCATAGAAAATGATTTTGTCTCCAACAACCAATATCCAAACAAGATAATGCGACCCATACGAGTAACCAACTGGAGTAAAAAAGACAACCAAACCAATTTTGTTAAAACAACCAACAAAATTTACTAAATACACAGTAAAAATATAAGACAGCTCACCAGTTCATTGTCATTCAAGTTCACGCCTGATTTTAAATCCGATACACATGTTCCATAACGAGGCAATCCAAGCATTGACCTATCTTCTGGAAGCTGCCCACGGAAAAGTTTATCGGTTTTCAAGTCCGCTCGTCCCAAGGCTTTCCAGTCATTCTTTACATTGCACCCGATATCATCCAGTCTCTTGGACCAATTCTGTGATCCCAGCAAGTTAAACATGCTGCACATTCCTACAACGTAATCCTTCCCACAATTAGCAGCAAAGGCATCCTTTATTTCGGGTGACACCTGAAGCCACCTTACGAATGGCAATACAGCAACCAATAAAGGCTCTAACTGCGATCGGCATTTCTTCAATTCATCCAATCCAATAACAAATTTTTCAGGCACTGCATTCCCATTGGCGTTTTGATTTTCACTATCAATGTCGCATTCCCCAACCCCATTGGAACAATTTGATTGAGTTGAAGTTTTTCCCGAGGCAAATTCTAACTTAGGAGGATCTCCTGCGTACACAGTCTTGGAAATAATAGCTGGACCAGAATTTCCACTTGTGTCTGAACGACTATTGGACGATGAAGAGGAGCCAAAAGCCCTGCTACTTTCACGATTCTTCACTACGACGTGCCTGCCGGACTGAATTTCTTCGTCTTCATTCTCAACCTCAGATTCCGAATAGTTTGAGTCCGAATCGGACGACCAGCCATAATCACTATCCGCGGAGTCATCCCCATCATTATTGGAGCCTACAAAACTACCGTCAGAAAGTTCTTGATCTGACTCGTCGGAGCTGCTGGTGGGAATCATATTCTTGAACACGCGGCGACGTCGTCTCAATGCAAGAACATTTTTCTTTTTCTTTTCTTGTTTCTCTTGCACTTCTCCATCTGCTTCCTCAGTAATACTAGTTTTCTCAATTTTTTCACTGCTACTATTAGTATCCTGAGAATTTTGAATATTCAAAGCAGCTACTTCACAGCTAATTTCCAAAATATTAGGATTTTCATTTTCATTCTCTTTTACATCGGTCGTCAATTCGTTGTTTTCTTCTTTAGTAGGAGCTGGACTCGGTGATTCAGATGGAGATGGTGAGGCCGATTGAGCTTCAATCCGCTCAAGATGAGAGTGCTGCTCAAGTATTAATCCTAGTTGAGTAAGAAGCTGAGAGAACATCGCAGTAGCAAAGGCAACAGCTAGTGAGATATTTGGAGAATCTAAACAGTCAATAAACAATTATTATTAAAACTTGCAGCATATTACTAATCAGGGGGGTTTAAATTTTGAGAAGTATTATTTGCTCACTCTGCGCTTGCAACTGCCAAAACGTTAGTACGCAAATTGACGATATCCGAAAAAGAAATCTTTCGTCCAGATCTGGATCGTAGGTTGCCAAGCGTTCTTGGAAATTCAATATTAAATCCGCGATGCCCTATTAAGACAATAACGAGGTTACAACGGTTTTTATCACGCGATATTATGAAAAGTTCGAATTTAAACACGATGAAATCACACGTTTCCAAAGTACAGAAGGAGAAAATTCTATACCTTTCCAAAGTTTGTAATGTTGACATTTTCATACAAGAAATGATGTATCTGTGTAAGAAAACTGTTACAGAAAACCTCTATCGGCTTGGATTCATGAGTTCCTGGCAACGTGGCAAACTGTACCAAGCAATTGCTCAAATGATGCTGTAGATTAGACGGAGCTCCTTCGTAGGCGATGGTAGATAACATACTGTGTAATTTGAAAAATCAATTTAACAATAATGAAGTAAATGCCTGAAAATCAACTTCCAGTGAAAGCAGCAAACTCAAGACTAAATAAACAACAACTTCACGCAGTTATCGATCCCAGTTTTCATGTGAATTGTACCTGTGTAGCATGTAATAAGTGGTATCGATTCCTCCATTCAATTTGACACTCAAATTACCGATTTGGTTCGTTGCAAGTCCAGCATCCGGGTATAGAACGAAAGCCTGTTTTTCGAAAAAAAAAGTCAAACTCCTCCTTCGTGTCTATTGATATATGTTTATGACATTAACACACTCAATTAACATTCGATGTGATGTTACCTGTGAATAGTAATCTTTGGCTCTATTGAAGTAACTTCCAGCCTGATCTCGATCTCTTTTACTGTAAATATCGGTCAGGTAACGATACAAGTCTCCAATGTTAATACAAATTATGTAGAGCAAGTCATTCAGCCATTTGGGTGGTTCACCTGCACTCAAAAACCAATCAAATTTAGAACTTGCAGAAAACCTTGAATTCAACTTCCATATAATCTCGAGTCTCACTTAATGAACTGTCATCCTCGTCTTCCCGCTGTAGCGTTGGTTCATCGGCTAGAATATTACTGATTCCATTAGGGCTAAATGGAAACTTGGCTTTCTTGAATTCCGGTATCTCTTCCAACTTCATGAGTACCACATTCAGATGACCGATTCCGTGGAAAAGATGCTGAGTAATGTATGCAATTGACAACGCATCCCAGTCACGATCCTAAAACCGAAACCCATGGCATTAATAAGTACTATCATTATACAGTTCTATCGTTATAATAATTTCGAAATAAAATTACGATTCTATGATTCCACGGCGACTCGTTTAACTAAGTATACACTCACCTTTACAAGGCGACGAGCCCGACATATTACATCGTAGTATGCGTGTCGCCAAAGCTTTTCTCGCACAACTCGACCATAAAATTGAGGCGAGCCGCATAAGAGTGTCTCACACGCCTCTCGAAACTTGTAGCGCATTGCAAGGATTTCGGAAGCAAATAAATCTGATATCATGTGACATTTTGAGCTAGAAGCGTCAATTTGGCGACCTAATTCAGACAACTCTCTATAAAAAAAACAACAATTAACTCAAGAGTAAATTACTAGGCACAGAACAACCCCTACTCAGCAATCGTCTAATAAGCACCTGATTACAGAAAATAAAACATTTACTTACTTATAAATCAGCTTGTAGTTTTCCCCAACATTTTGGGACTCAATTTCCGCCATTTCAAAGAAGTTTCAACAGGTATCCTGACAGATTTTACCTTTGAACTCAAATCAAAGTGATACTAAATACACCTCTTCTCTTCTAACTTTTACCAAACTGTAGCAAGTGCTTAGGATCTCATTCATAATGAGATACATGAAATGATCCCCCACGAATGGGTGACGAATGATTATCAAAATATCTGGTCCACTAGTTGCTTGATCAAGACGGCAAAAATGCTCATCTGAAAAAAGAAAATAGATACAAAATTTTCACATTGTATGGATACTTCCAGAACTAAAGAACAACACAGACATTTCTAACATAAATAATAACTACACTGCGATGCAAGTACGACATTAATATCGACAAGTCATTCCATGGCCAACAATCAAATCGCACCAACAGCTTTACTAGCTTTATATAACTATATGTAAATATTTACTTAAGGTACTCGTACTGTACTATTTACTGCCCAACCAGTCTAGTCTAATTCATTCTTTTCTAGTCATTTTACGCATAAATGAAAATCAAAGTTTGACTTTTTATTATTAGTCATACAAACACAACCTCGTCTGCCTATACAAAACGTCAGAAATAAATTATTAGTGGGACGATTCCGAGTTGAATGTGTTAAAATTTAAAAAATTGGAGTACTAAAACTGTTAAGTGGCTAACACACACGTAACTGGCAACGGCAACAGCAACTAGATAAAAATATGAATGAACGATGACGAGTTGTTTTGTTGTCGAGTCAGCTGAGAAAAAAACTTTACTTTGCTCTCTGGCTTACAAGTTACACATTTCCGTACTAACAATGCAATGTAACAATAAGACTACAAGTCCATACAAGATTTCACGCTACAAAAAATATAACTAGCATCTGACATTTCAATAATTTATATTATTTGTTAGTGTAATGACTACGATATTCTACTATTGATGCTGATTAATTTTCACAGACATAATATCTTCACAACAAAATTACTCTTAAATTGTGAAAACTGTGAATTAACAAATATATAAACTGATTCTAGTTCTAGAATCGCAACCATGGAAATTAAGCAGGTTATTATACTCAATATGTACGTACATAACCCACTCAATATGCTTCACAAAAAGCCAATCAAAAAAGCATTCACATACAGAATCGAGCACAAACACTGGTCCCAAACTTCAGAACTCCAAACAAAGACATGCAAGATTCCAACCCGCATTGACAACAATTAACAATTCAATACCTGCAAAATGAATGCTAGATTCGTTATTTAATGAAAATATATCCTCCTCCAGAATTTCTTTCTCAAGAATTACTCTCCCTGACTTCAGAATTGTGAATAGTCTCTCACCAAATTAAATCTGAAATCCAAAAACAGAACCACTTCGATCAGAATCCCACAAAACGTCCCCGATCAGATCTCCTTCCAAACGTTTATAGCAGTTAACAACAAATTGTAACTACAACCTCTACAGTCATCATACAGATACTGTAAACTTTAAATAAAGCAACAAATCAAGTATCATACAACCACAAAATACAGAGATAGACCCTTCCAGCTCCAGCTTATCAAAATCAACCCTCCATATATAATCAATCTCCTGATAAATAACCAATTCTCACTGACAACTATGCTGACGAATACTTACAAAATAAAAACATACACACACACCTTCTGCCTTCTATAATCCCCCTATAATCCTGACAATATACTTCAACTCAACGTAACTACACTAAAGGTTGGGCTTCTCCGCATACGGAACGTTTAACATTCTATAATCCCACTAGTAACTATTTCTCTTCTAGCAAATTCTATTACACCAATAATCCAAACACACATACTTCAACTCCCGTTCAGCCAAATCACATATGCACACGCCTGTAGTAGTAGCAGTAGTAGTTACACCATATCAACTCCGATCCTAAATACAGCAACAAGAATGACTAATTACAAAAAAAATATTTTTCCGACGCAGAATGCACACACGCACATTCTTTCTCAACAGAGATAAAAAAATCAGCCTCGCACTAAGTATATACGGTCATAAGTCACGATGTAGGAATTCAGGCACTCATGAGTACAATACATCTGAAAGAAGAATGGAAGAATTTACATTCATAAGTACTGATAGTTTAGGGTACACTTAATTAATATTGCAAAAATTTTAGCTCCATTTCAAATCTTACCCGTGGAGGAGACGAATGACACTATTTTCGGCCCTCACGTCCTTGGCGGCCTTTTCTGACTTGACTAATAATTTTTTATTTTACTTTTTTGAACCTCAACTTCACTATATAATGTTCTAGAAGAATTTCCAAAGTGGATGATTAAAGACGAAAATCCTTCACTTTTCACTATGCCAGATTTTGTGTGTGTGTGTGTGTGTCGTCTGTTAACAGAGGAAGCAAAACTTTATCAACTTAATGGGATTTATATTGCTTAGATTCCGTGTTGGTCCAATATACGTTTCACTAATAAAAGGCCTTCTCAAACTATGTGCTCTCTGCTACTCACTCATGTGACGTGCAGTTCAGCTCACGCCTGCGCCAGAGATAATAAATAGGGGTTTAAAGTTTGAGCAGTAGATGGCGCTCCGCGCACTTTCGAGAATAATGTAGCTCCCTGACAGATATTGTTAATGAGAGAGTACTTAATTCAATGAATAATAATTAATACTTCTTATTGGAAGTGAGTAGCTTAAAAATTATAAATAATAATGTACATGAATAAATAAAGTAAATAAAATATAAATAATAATAAATACACACACATCTACGAACTACTTACTTACTGAAGTATGTATGTAGCATTAGTAATTAGTAACGTATAACTATAATAATTAATTACAGTATAAATAAACTACTGTGAGTCCTCTGCTCTGCATCATGGACCCTGTTTTACTTTTATTTATTTTATATATATATTATTTTTATTAAGGATTTTATTTACAGTAGGGCAAATATATTTTTAGGGTAGTTTTAACATTTTTAATTTCTGTTATAAGTGAGCTATAGCCCGTTTGAGATTTTGACAGCTTTTTGAAGGACTCTTTTTCGTCTTATAAGAATAATTGTGAGAGTGGAGTATGTGTGGACTTTACTGTACACTGTACGTAGTAATACTTTTCCCACTTTTTTTTACTCAAATGTTGAAATCTTTGAAGGACCTACTCACACAGGTGTACTCATCACATAATTGCAAACATTTAAGTAAGGCTTGCAATTTGCAATATGTTGTGTCACATTTGGGAAATTACTAGTAGGAACTGTTATATGTACATACAGATTGTGTAGTACAGGTGACACTGACTAAAGCGAGAGCCCACCGGAACGTTTTGTAAGGCAAGTGCCTTTTGAAGGGTGCAATTGTGGAGAATATAAATTGTCTAAGAGAATCTGTATTGTTATGGTGCAAGCTGTAGTATGACAGTGTCGTTATCGGGTGAAGAGACTATGCATTTGTTATTTTGTTGTCAGGAGGTACTTACTATAGGTAATTACTTAAGCATCAATGGGCCGTGTAATAATTACTAACAAACTCTGTGAAAGACTTGTTGTTTTCGCGAGAGAGTTTTTTCTCATTAGGGCAAAAATTTGGAGACATTCCCATTATTTTGTATGTATTTTATGTGTGTATATATTTTTTTTGGATGCATATCCCAACTTGTAGGATATGCATACAATTTAGATGACTCTTTGTTACTATGAAAGTTGAGGGGATGCTTTTTTGTAGAGAGTGCACTAAACACTGAAGTAGCGTGGAACTTATGTAATAATGTACTTTTTTTAGTACAACATGGCCATAGAGTTAACTGGTTGCGTGGTTGCGTCAGTTAACATTAGTGACTTGAACAATTCTCAGAGGGATTTAAATAATAGAGACACAAATAAAGTTAGGACTTGGCTTATTGCTTGTAACTTGGGAACTATATGGTTGGATCTATTAACAGAAGTGTACAGTTTACATTTAAGTACACTCCAACAATAGGGTTTAAAAATAATAAGCCCAAGGGAATGAGGCTGTAAGTTTTATTATGTGTAGCATGTGAATGACTACACTTATTTAAATATTCTATTGTTTTATGATTGGCATTGACTCATTGCTCATAATGGGTAAGGTTTGGAATCTGTCTTCACAAGAGCAGCTTCAAAGCAACAAAATTTAGCTTATTACTATAAGGAGAAAAAAACTAGTGAATGGAAATGTTTTAAAATAGTTTTTACTAACCCCTGGAGACAAAAATGCTCTTATAAGGGTTCCTCTTATACATTAGAGTAAGAATATGTATAAATACTGTATTTACACAGAATCCATGAAGTCTTGTGATAATGATTATCGGTTAAAATAAATTTTAATAATTTGTGAAACTGTAACTTACAATACGTTTTGTTGGGATGTGTTTCCTTTAGATAGAAATGGACAATTTACAAGGAGGAATTTCAGAAGTCTTAAATTGCTACTAAATAAAGGATACTAAACATGATACTATGTATTATTTCGTAATATTGATTAATTGACACACCTATATGAAGTGCTCACTATGAGTTTTAGTTCGTAATATCGGAAGTCATAACGACAAGTTTCATACTGATAATGACTCAGAGGATATAAAAGGGTGGCTTCAAAAATAAAGTCCCCGTGACAGGCTTTTGAGAAAGTTGGAGGAAAAAGGATTTCAAAAATAAACGATCCCTTCATTCCTGGAAAGGAATCCTTTTGTGTACTTTCGAAGCAGGGACAGGAATGTGCTCTTTTCATAGGAATTTGTTGTCAACACTATGCAAATGGTGGATAATTTTCTGTCCAGCATATTTTAACAACTAATACATATGTAAGTGTTGTAACAAATAATATACCTATATTCTTTATGGGGTATTGTAAGGCAACTTTCCTTTTAGCCATTTGCCTGGAAAATTTGTAAGACAATTTAATTGGCATTGCTTCCCCCAACTTGGAAATGCTAGGGTATTCTTACATGGTCAGTTTTTATAAGTTTTACACGGTTATTTTGAAATAATTACTAGTAATAATAATCAAAGTGTGCTACAAATTAGCATTTTAGTTCCAGAATTACATAATAACGAGACAATTCTGTGGTAATCAAATTGATTAATGATTAACGTTTTTTTTTATTAGTATCGCTGTAGTTATTAGTAATTCACCAAGTCAGTGGATGTCTATTTCACTGGCTATTTCCATTAGTATGAATCACCAGGAATTTTTAAAACAGTCTCCGTGTATAATAATAAAAATAGGCTAACACAGAGCTACAAAATGACATTCTAAATGATTTTGTCCACCGATTCAGTTTGAAATAATTCATGTAATCCTAATTCTAACTATATGTTCTAGTAATTGTAATTTTATTGTTGCTTGCAATTTAATATATAAGTATATATAATAGTTTTTTCCAATAGCGCATGCAGTATGCATGTAGTGCTGTAAATGAGAGCACTAAACTTACATATGAATTGACGACACATTATGGAAAAGCTTATGGCTGCTGCAGTCTAACCGATTCAATATTCCATTCCTATTGTTTGGAACTTGCGGTAATCTAGCCTCCAACTGTAATTGTAAGAAGCTTTATGTAGACTGAAAATAATAATAATAATAAAAATATTTACAATGCATTATGCTTTCTTATATACAGCCATAAAGCATTCACGCAGCATTCTGGATTCGAGGAGCAGGAATAGCCAATGATTAAAGGACCTTTATTTGTAACTGAATGTTAAATGTGAAACGATCAATCAATAAATTATTGTATTTTCGCAAAATCAACTCGCAGGAGCACTAAAGAACGTAAATTTGTTTCCATTCAGTTTGGGAAGGTCGTCATATTTTAGGAGCTTCTGCCCGTTCTGCAGCTAAATGGAAACCTATCTGTACATGCCAAAACGTTTGCGCGAAATACCACTGAAAATTATTTGGGGTGAGTGTAGTATCCATAAAAATTTAAAATTAAAGGAGTCTTCACGCTGAGATTAAAACGGAGATATGCATTTTAAAGTAACAATGCATATGTAAATAGTTCCTTCAGTATTCAATTAATTTTTAGTCTTGTAAGTTAACGTAGCGTGATGCATAACGATAGGTGTGTAAGACGAATAATACTTAATAATCGGTACACCTGAATCCATGGCATTATAAGACCCCGTCCTAAATTAATAATAATCTGAAATCGCTAAAATGGCGAATGGTCTTTATATATTATTCAGTTTAGATTTGGTAATTAAAATATATTGATTGCATGTTTTAAATCACCAAAGAAGTGAATAGTCTTTACTCAGTCCAAGACGGTTTCGTCATTAAAAAATACTAACAAAATTTACACAATTATTCACGCATTCGTATCGATACAGTCTCCAAGCGGATTTTATAAATTAAGACATGATTTCTATAAATCTAAGTTATTATTCTATATAGTTTGGCATAAATGAGCTGTAACAGAAGTGCTAGCTACTGAAGTGATCATTCCAATTGCACTGTAAGCGGACACTATTTTTACAAATTATTTACAACTTTACTACAATTGTATCAGGTCACAGCTGAGTATAAACTGTATAAAAAGTTTGGTCGTTCTACAATATACTACGGCAGTTATTTTACTTACTCTTGGTTAAATGTACAGTAGCCAAATGTCTTTTAAGATTGTTGGCTTGTCTAAACTGCTTTCCACATTTGGAACAGTCAAATTGTGGATTACTATGTGTTAAGAGATGCTTTTCCATACGGCTTTTAAAGCAAGCTGTGTAGTCACACTTATCACAGCGGAATGACGTTTCTCCAGTATGAAATCGACGCTTATGTTCCCGTAAGCTAGAAGGTTCGCTGAATTTTTTTGAACAAACTTCACAAGTGAATCTCTTTAGATTAAGCTCTGGGTGTTGAGTTTTATGGAACTGTAGGTATTGTTTCTGGGAAAAAGTTTTGCCACAATGACACTTGTATTTCCTTTCTTTGGCATGAACAGCAGCATGATGAGATTTGAGCCCCGTGGTGGTTCGGAAACATTTATCACAGTCCGCACATTTAAAAATTCGCTTGCCAGTATGAACATCAGCATGATTCTTGAGTTTATATTGATCAAAGAAGCTGTAATTGCATCCAGGGAAGGTACATTTGTAAGGTTTAATTCCGCTGTGTCTTTCAATGTGTAGATTCAAATTTCCTTTTTGTTTAAACTGTTTTCCGCAGATGTGACAAACATGGTGTTTCTCATCGGTATGAGATATCATGTGTTTTTTGTAGCCTGTGATGTAACCGAACTTCTTGCCACAAACTTCGCATTCAAATGGAAGTTCACCCGTGTGAGTCTTTTGGTGTTCCCGGAAACTTGTTACAGCTTTGAAAGTCAGCTGACACGTTTCTATCATACACTTGTACAATCCATCATCACCTGGCTGAATTGGATGATTTTTCTGATGAATATTCAGATATTGCTGTGAAGAGAATTTCCGTCCACACGTTGAACACTCAAAAGGCCGAGGTCGAGATTCATCATGTATTTTCTTGTGATTAGCAAGACGTTGTTCCTGACCAGCCGGAAAGCCTTTGTTGCAAATGTCACAGTACAAGCCCCAATTGTGAGAATGTTGATAAAGATGAAAGTCCAGTTTCTTTTGTGTTGGAAATGACTTGTCGCATTGACTACAAGGATAAGTCTTTCCAGCTTTTTCATGCCTCTGCATATGTGTAGCAAGCCTGCGAATTATTCAGAATTCATTAAATCAGTTTCTTTACTCAAAACGATACTTTTATCGAAAATCTTATACCGCAAAATAATGTAAACCCCGATGCATAAATATCTCCTTCAAAGGAATATGGACATTTATTTGATTTATGGACATGGAATATGGACATGCTAACGCATGTCATAAAGAAACTAACCTGGTTCTAGCTGGGAATGTTTTATTACAGATGTTGCAGGAAAATAAATTCCTTATACCTAGGAACCAGTAAAAAATAAATAATTATTTTTAAGTTTTCAAAGCTCAGGGATTCTATCGATATTTTTTTACCATCAGTGCTTTGAAGAAGTAAAATTAATAAATACAAAATTCATTTTGAAAAGTTAGTTTTTAATATCGTTACCTTCATGTTTCCTCTTAAAATGATTGTCCCGCCTGTCTCTGGTAGAAAACTGACGATCACAACCTTTTTTCTGACATTTAAATTTTTGCTTGCTTTCAACGTCAGCTGGTCCTTCATTCGTACTTCTCTGAGCATTACTGTTATTAAGAATGGATGGTTTCAGCTCTGTTGATTGCTTCTGAATCTCAGAGACTCTCGAACACTCCATTTCAGTATCGTTACCACCTTTTTGGATAGATATCTCCCGCGGACTGCTGTGTTTTATTCTTTTGGAAGTCTCAGCTTTCTTGCTGTTTTCCTGCTCTCGCTTTCCCCTCAGCGATCTGGTTCTCCCAGAATTTATTTCCGAAGCCTCAAAATCTGTAGAATACCTAATGTTCTTATGAATTCGTCTTATACTACGACGCGTCAGTTGAACTTCAGCCATCGTATCTGGCGACGAGTTCCACGGCAACTCAAGCATTTCTTTTGGCGATGCTGGAGGAGAGTCCAAACTTGATTCAACCATTGTCTCCTTAATTGCAAGCGTATTTTTCACAGGATGATTTATTTGGTGGCAATTAGACTTTGAGTTCGGATTCGAAACTTTGACTGATTTTTTAAAGTTGCGTGGGGTTCGTACTTGTTTATCAAAGACCATGGAAAACGTTTCAAGAGGATTTTGTATCATAGAATTTTGTGTTTGATTTGAACTATTGCCACTTTGTTGTTTACTTTTTTCTTCTTGATCACTGTTATAAACCTCGCATGCTGGAGTTAACAGACTTGTATTCGCCAACTCCTTCTTCGAAGTCATTAAGGAGTTGGGAGTCTCAATCTCGATATCACAGCTTGCAATGCAAGAATCACTAGAAGCCAAAGTATTTCCTGTGTCATTATTAACAGAATTAGAAGGAATAAATTGAGACGTTGAAGTAACTGTCTGCGACTTAATTATTTCCTCAGCAAGTACATTTGTTGATTTGACATTTGCCGCTGGTTCTTTTCTAGTTGGAGATTTTAGTGAGTAAATTCCTTTAGTAGGTCGTAAAGGTTTTCTCTTCGATTTGCGTCCTCGGGAAATTTCTTCATTGACTGGAGGGTCATTTGCACCCAAGCTCGTATTTGCAGTTTCCAGTTTATTCAGTCTAAAATTCACATTATTTTGCATTTATAAGTTAAATTCTCACCGACTAGTGAAAGATACTCATATATAAGATCAATACGACAAAGAACTAATACAAAAATAGACATCTAAGCCGAAACAAATACCTGAAAGAATCAGAGACTTTTGTCAGTCGTTCATCCTGGCTACAAATCTTTTCCTGACTTGGGAATTTATTGCAGGAAGTCAAAATTTTTGGTGAGGCCATGAGTTCGGAATTATTAGACGAACATTCAGTTAACTCCCTTGGCAGAACGGGTAAAAACTTCACGACTGTCTCTTCGCTGTACTTTCCTTGAATTAAACTCGATTTTTTATTTTGGGTTACTGGACCCTCTCCATCAATTATTTTTAAAGCTGTCTGTTCCTCGGTGATACCCCTCACATGTAGACTGTCCTCAGGATTACAAAAGGAATTATTGCTTTCGGCAACAGGATCCTGGTCTGTACTCAAATCTTGCCCAACCTTCGTATCCGCTACCAAGTAAAGAGGCCCCTCATTTAAAGCTTCTTCTTCCCCCGCGTAACTTTTTATACCCTCGCGTATAGTGTCCATTGTCATTTCCAAACCTTTCAAAAAAAATATAGGCATGAAATATAAATGATAACTATACAAGCTTGTAACTGATTAATTTATAAAAATATTACTCTTATCCAGTTCAGCAGGAACTATACAATGACAATTTTCAGATCTACTGATTTGTTTTTTATAAATAAACACCATCGGGGTGAGAAAAATAAGAGCAACTAAATGCAACCCCAAAAAATAAAATAACTACTTTAAAGAGCTTCCACTCGTGACTGTCAAATTAGAGATGTATTGGAGGGTAGGAATAATAAATATTTGAAAATGTATGGTTTACAAGTCGTGAGGCCCAGCTACGGCAAAGTGACAGGACGGATTGAATTGACAATGAAAAACTTTCCACACCGTAAGGCCGCAGGTCGAAATATCATCGACCTTCTCGATCGTTTATTTTAAAATCCTTACACCTAGGACCTATACGAAAGCACACATAGAAAAGTACAGTCGAGTCCACAAAAATATGGGGTGAGGACACTGAGGACGAGAAATAAAATACCTTTAAATAAAATTCAACAAAGTCCTACTCACTATATTTTCATTCGTATGCAAAGTCAAAGAGATATGGTAACCTACACAATTTCAAGCATTCTATTAACATACGACAACAGTAGTAGTAATACTACATGTATTTTTACCTGCAGCCACGTCCTCCTGAAAATTTTCAAATGTATAAACGTAGTCATCGGCTTGAAAGGGATTATTATCACTCTGTTCCCTGGAAATTGCCACAGGGTCTTCCACTACTTCCATAACTGCCCCAAGATCTATTTTAAATACAAAATTATTAATCATCCAGAGATAACATTACTACAAAGAAGCCCCCCATGAGTCAAATTGATAACATTATTTTTAGTCCTACAACTTTAAAGCCACAAATATTTTACAAATTCTTCACATCCTTACCCAGGAGAATCCTTAGCCGAACTGACTGCCAAGAACAGTAATTATCCGCATGGACATCTTCAGACTGAAGCTTCATCCAGCTGTTCATCAATCTCCGCTTTACAGTCTCCCGACGCTCGTCCATGACTTCGTAAGGAACCTCCGGATCCAATTTAATGTCAACCTCCCGTAATTCCTCCAAACATCTCCCACAAAAAGTGCCCACGGAGAGGATCTCTTCATACTCGGCTGCCTCGAGTTCCAATAGTTGGCAGAGTCTCTGACCATTACGGGACTTATCCATCGGGTCAACTGTCACTTCATCAGAAGTGACCCCTCCAGCGTCTTCCGAACAAAGTAGACACAACATCTCTGGATCTTTCCTAACTTCTTGTAAGCTCAACTTTCACATTATTGTATAATCTCAGAAGCACGTGACGTATATAGTTATTTGAACATTGAGGCTATACATTCAGAATTTTTACATAATCGATTGAAACAATCCCCGAACGTACAATTACATAAAGTTACTTACACAATTAATATGCAATTAAATACTTAGACATAATTATTTAATTATCCATTCTAGGTTATTGCACAAAATCAAATCAAAGTGCAGCTGTCATGTAACAAAATGGAAATGGTCCAAGGGTCTATAGTCTATACAAGTAATTACTAAAATCCCCAAAATTAATAATTTCCCCCGTATTTCCTATATCCATACAACGTAATCAATCCCTTACAGCTAACATTACATATAAATAATTATATATTCTCTGACACGTTCGTTCCGAGCAATTTAAATATAAACAATATCGCATAAGTAAATCAGTGTTTTAAATATCAAGTGTGCTATCTCCCGGTCCAATCAAATTAACTTTTAAGTATCAACACAAAATTCTTCGAAAGTCTATAATACATGGACGTCATAGTCCCACACAATGTCATGTTTTTCAATATCACCAAAACAATATTTGAAGTAGATCTCAGATTCGAGTGATTCAGTAATCAGCTGCAGTACAAAATCTGGGCTATTAATAGCTAGTGATGACAACTTGAGGAGCCTTTTTTTTTAAAAAAAAAATAAACATATGTAAACAAAAGCAAGGAATTTTTAGTGATGTGAGTAGTGGGATTTGGTACGCTAATATCGAATGTGATTTAAGTACTTAATTTTTTGATGGACGCGTAAAAGTCAAGTAATTTTGGCTAATATTAAAATTGTCCTTATTCCAAGTTCCTAAAGATTTAAAAAAAATTCCAGGCAAGGTTTGCCCACTTTCAATTATTTAGAGGCGAAGATTGTTTATTTTTTAAGTAATTAATTGCAAGTTGATATGTGATGTGAATTTATCTTTGGTTTAGAGAAATGACAAAATGCTTCGAGATTTACTTTGAAGCAGAACATATTAATTCTTTTGCTCTTATGTAAGTATGTAATTCTGTATTTCTGTATTTCTGTATTTCTAGGAACGTGCTCTGACTTTGCTCTGATTCAGTGGAAGGTGCGGAAGTTAAAGGGAGCTTTTTTAATTTTGATCACTTCACTTCACGCCTTCAAACTCCCAGCCCCAGCATTCACAATGAAGGAAATACGGAACACACGTTCATATCCATGTGATTATGTGTGGCTATTATTCTTGACTTGTTTTTAGCATTTATGCAGTTTAAGTTTATATGCAGTATGCACATGCATCAGTACACATTTGTTTTGAAGGTATGCGGGATGAGAGCATAGTATGCAATTACACACCAAGGTTGTCCACTCTTACTTTTAGATCATGATCAGAGATCATTTGGGGTTGTAGGAGGAAATCATAAATCATGCAACCGCATCAATGATCTGTAGGAACTAAATCCCGTGCATACTGACTGTAGGAGTGTCCCTTAAGAGGAGGATGGTCTCTGGAGAAGCAATACAACGAGTTCACATTCTCGTTCAAGAATGTTAATTTATCTTCAAGAAATTAATTCATCTTCGTAGTATACACAATACATTCGCTTAAAGAGGCTCGTCCTTGTGAAAACCAAATTTTTTGGAGGGTCAGGAAAATTTGGGACAATTTTGTCTACCATAATGTTAGCATTTCAGTTTTTCTTCAGGCAAACTTTGGGGCTGCTCTGTTATTAGAGATAGAGAGAGAGAGAGAGTGAACTGTAAGCATAGGGTGCGCAAATAGATTTGTTCCTCCCCCCTCTGGCTAGTATAGAAGGTGTTGTGATGGAAAAAATATACGGTTGCCGAATTTTAAAGAAAATTTTCGTCCAGATATTTCAAAATTTGTAACTTTCCTGTGGCTCAAAAACTCTCGATTCAGCGTTTAGGGAAGTGGGGTACTGTCAGGATTTATTTGAGAAAAACTCCAATTTGAGACAAGATTTTATTTGAGGCCTGATTGTTGAAAAATTAAAAAGGACTTTCAATCTGTAATATTACGTGAAATCTGGACGTTGAACATTTTAGACGGTGATAATAAAAGAATGGCGCAAGATTTAGCCTCAAAATTGTAAATCACCTTCATGAACTGAAAAGTAAAAAATTAAATTGTGCCGGGACTTTAGTGTTTTAATGATTTATTTGAATTTAAGATATTTGATTATTTCTTGACCTCGTTAAAAAACAATGACATGACATCGATTCGACCGGGAACTGTAGCCTTCTCCCCTTACTTCTTATAACGGGATAACGTTCCATTCCTACCTCTTTGGTACCATTACAAAATACAATATGTAGCTTCGTTATAGGGGGTACGATTCATCATATAAAATACTTCAACTTGTAGTGTTTTAAGCAAGTTGATTTTGTAAAATTTTCTCATGCTTATTTATGTACATACATATATACGTATTTGCATATATTTTTTATTAGATCAATGGTAAGGATTTATTCAGATGGTACATTTTACATTCCCTTTAAAAATAGGCTTTTTGGTGACAAGTGTTTCTATGAGGTATTTATGTTTTTAGTTTAAAACTTTCAAACTGTTTATGTTACATAGTGACTTAATTTGTCGAAATCAACCTTGTACAGGATATAAGTAATCAAATACATTAGGTAGCAGGAAAGATAAATAATCAAAGGCATAGGGTTGTAAAATACATAATTTAGGGAAGACATGAGGTATACAGATTTTAGTTACAATACGTAAGGAGGATACAACCCTTGCTTTAATAAATTCGTGACATTAAAGGTTGTATTCCCAAAAATAAGTTAATAATATGACTAAGGAATCTCAGTCCCTTAACAATAATTGCTCTAAATCTATTTATATGTATCTGGCTCAAGTGTATGGATTCCTAAGTTAAAAATTGAAGAAAATCAAGACCTAGCACGTGAGGTTACATTGAAACAAAGAAAAACATATTCTGTTTAGCGGAACTTTTAAACCAGTTTGCAAGCTTTACCTCACACTTCTGGATCCTGGAATTTTTGCTACAGTTGACTCAAATGAATCTAAATTGCATAAATCGGTTATGCCCTGAGGACAGTTGTTGATCTTCGCTCACCTTCCTAAACGCGCTTTTCTATTGGTTCACGAGTACCATTTTTAAAAAAAGTCTTCTATGTGGTACATAGATTATTTCCGTTGGCGAAGCCGATGACTTTTTATGCTCGTATTTATAAAATTTGTTACAAATAGATATTGCGTTCGGAAATATTTCTGTACACGCTCGACGGTCCATGTTGAATTAGTTGCACCAGAGTTCTGCTTTTCTGACTTTTTTGCCCTTGAAGATTCCTGAAATTCTACAACATTCCTGTCTGTTTTTACGGGTCCTGACCACAATTATCAAGTTATGTATCTATTTAATAGCTCGTTTAAAGACCAATGAAATAACGTAGACAAATGTGTCAAAACATGTTTTACAAAAAGAAAATTAAGCATAAATTTAAAAACTACACTTCCTCATAAGAGTAGACTAAATAGTTTTGGAGCTAAAAGAATATTTTTGAAAATTCTGATTAAATATTGGGTATTTAAACATGTTTTGATATTATTACTATATGATACTGTATACTACTACTATATCTTACACTAGAGATGTATGATATATTAATATATTACTATTGGGCTGATAAGAGAAAGCTTTTGAGGCATCCTGTACTTGTATATCTTTTTAGACAGAACTGGTAGCTGTAGGTATTCCATTAGCAAAAAAGCTTAAAATGTGAAGTTAGGTTTGCGTCATGGAACGTAGAAAACAAGTTTTATTGTAGGTGTTCTCAAAAGAATTTCCATTCTGGGACTAAAAGTGATTAAAACTCTTGAAATGACGAAAAGCAACACCACGAATGAATACTTACCTAAAAAATGTAATACTATTGTCCGATTTTCAGTAGTACTCATAAATGAGAATTTCTCATTTACATATAATTTCGAATTGGTATGTGCATTGTACATACATATACGTACCTACTACTTACACCTACAATATGGAGATGAGATTCTTGCTGCAATTATGCATATGCTTGAACTTCATTGGAAGTCAAACTTAATCTGAACCTAGAGTAACATAGTCTCTTGAAATTCAGAATTCATTCCGAGACATTGCGAGGCTACTGGATGGTAACTATTTACATAAGAGTATGTTGTTGTGAGAAAACAATTTAAAAGTTTGAGAAAACATTTTATAACTTGTAATGCTCACAGTCCCCATAATCTTGTTGAGGTTCAATTTTTGGAATAGGTCAATGAAACAAATTGTCAACAAACAGCATCATGTTCATACATTACAGGCATGCATTGTATTTTTCGAACTGTATTCCAGATCGCTCCTTGTGTATAATTTTGTCGCCACTGTAGCTCTTTTAAGTTCAAAATAGTTGAAACGAAACACGTGTACAAACTTAATTTACCGGTCCCAATTGGCTTACTTCAGCGTTCCATACAGTCGAATTTTCGGCAGAATGCACTCTTCTTGTGATATTCTTTTACAAATTTTGATTCAATCCTTAGAAATTAATAACCACTTCATGGAGGGTGTGGCTATTGAATTTGCGCGCGCTACTGTTAAAATAAGCGCACAAAATTTAGGCACACAATAATTCTCCACGACTGGGCTTGATTCGTAAGCCGTTTAGCCTCTACACTCACACTACCACATCTCCAAGTAATTGTCCCTGTGAAGCACAGGGTAGTTACTAGTAGAAGTTATAATTCATCAAATTGTTACGGAGTAACTCTTAGCGCCTCGTTTAATCGATTTGGAAAGCAATAGTACATACATTTCTGTTTGATAAGAGCTCCTTCAATCTCGGAGAATACGAAATGTCAGTTTTTGTTACAACTGTTTTCTAAGTTAAAATTTAAATTATGTCACATGTTTTAATTAAAAAAATATACAAATCAAGGTTTCTTTTGTTTAAACCACGGTTTTTTAAACAAAACCCAATGGTTTAAACCAATGTACAAATCACCTGAAATGTTAATATTTTCAACTCTAAATGTTTTTATTTCGTCTTGTAAAAAACTTGCAATCTGCATTCCACTAATGTCAGTTGTACTCATCTCCTTTATTACATTGGTTGTATTTCATCTTTGTCGTGAACTTATTTACTTACAAGTAACCCTCACCCTCGCCACATGCGACCCTCAAAACCACTTGATACATTTAGAAGAACATATGATGAATCCATGCATCATACATGTGACATTCATCGACTTTCGCAAATGAAAATTTCTTATGGCATTTAGCATTGGAAAATTTAAGTTGGACAGGTGGGCCTTTATCGACGAGTTAGAATTGATAAAACCTGCGCGATTTCCCTCGCAAATCAGGGCGACATGGGCCGAACTTATGTTCTTGCTGGGACATTGGGTCAGGTACACAGAATTTTATTTATTTGGCTTCCCTACTTTTTAGCAGGTTCTAGATTTTTCAAAATTAGTAACAAGTAATTTAAATTTGGAAAGCTTTGGATATCCTCATCTTTCTTAAAATTCTCATATCTCAAATATCGGTATCGGTAAAATTGCAAATGGCGATTTATCCTATATCGCCGATATATCGCCAATATTCTAGCTAGCACTTGAATTCCACCACAAAGAACGTGAAAATAGTCAATGATATTTATTTTGAAGACATGATGACAGTGGCACTAATTTATGATCAAAAATCATGCAAACAATGGTTGATTAATAAATCCGGCCCAAAATGTCCTATAGCTAATTGCCTGATAGAACAAAAGTTTCAGAAATTTAAGCTTGTTTAATTAACACGTGTAGAATATTCAAATTCTGAATTACAATTACCCAGCTATAAACTAATAACTTATTAGTAACACGGCAACCCACGCCCAAAGATATCAGTTATTATTAAAGAAGTTCCAGATTAGGTTGGAATTAATTTGATGAGAATGAGATATATTATTATTATATGACGCAAGGGGAATTGCAAACGCAATTAAAATCAATAATAAATGTCACTTCCAATTTTTACGGTTAGAAATTCCTTATGCATTTAGACTAAAGATATGGCTGGAAACAGAACGTGACTCATGATTTACAATGCGAAAAGCTGGATGAAATCATAGAGAGAATGTGCGCAGATTACGATATGTAATAAAATGGCACTAGTTAATTATAAAATGTTTAGCAGGGAGCGTTCCTTGAAACATCCCTTTCCTCCAGAGCTTACTAAAGTACCTTCAAGTTGTTGACATTAGCCCCAATCGGATATAAACGCGATACCGATATGCCGATATTATCGATGATGTTTACGATAATTATCGCCATCAGTATCGCAAGTAAATTTGGCGATATTTGCAATATTATCGTCTCGCCAAGATCGTATTTGCCATCCCTAATATGCATTCAGTAGAAACTGAATTCCTATATGGAAGCGTAGGCAATGCTTGTCAAACTACCAAACGTCTATAATTACAAATATTTACAGGTCTCATGTCATTCTTTTATATAATAATGTCTTATTAGAACAAATCAATGCTTAAGTTCCTATAACTAAAGCTGCTGAGATAATCTTGGTAGACATCTTCCATGTAATATATATAACAAAATGTATCATAACAGCTTTAAGTACCTGCATCAATGTTGCACTAGACTTAATCTGAAACAACTAATTACCTATCATACTACCACTTTTCAGCTCCCACATATATATTTTGACACGTGGGATGTGGGATTTGGCTGTACATCCTTTCGTAACTTTCGTATATGCTCAAATGTGGGTTGCTTCTTAAAAATTGTTTCGTGGGCGCTGATGTCTAGACTTTGCTAACCAATAAGCGATTCAGCATGTAGACCGTAGTAGCGACAGCTTCACCCCAAAGTTAATCCTCACATTTACACCACTGATCTTTTTCGTGACATTGTCCGTAATCGTTCAGATTTGCCGTTTAATTTCCCCGTTTGTCTGTGGACAGTATACTGCACTGGTTCCATGGATTACTCATTTGTCTACAAAAACATTCATGGTTTCTGAATTGATTATTTCGGTCCGTATCTTGTTCCTTCTCCAAGATGGCAATTTTGGGGCATTTAATTTTTTTTAGATTTAGAGCATAACATTTTGTCGAATTCATTTTCGTTGATTCTCTGGAAGCATTTTTACGAATTGTATTCCTCAAATATTTACATAGTCAAGACGTTCATGCTATAATTTTGCCTTAACTTATCTTGCCGTTGCTGTTGTGATCCTATGGAACTGGATGATGTAGCTTCGATCTTTATAAGTCTCTCAATCTAGCTTTAAGTTTTTATATTGTTATATCCAGGGTTGCAAAATTGAAAGTGCCATGAAATTTTCGGCATTTTTGGCACTTTGGGCATTTTTGGTATATTCAGTCTAGGGCAGGCATTTTCGGCATTTTCGCCCCAATTTTTTCAACTTTTTCGATTCGAGCTTTAGTTATCTACTAATTTTTCATACTATATCACAAAACAGTATTTTGAGATAGAACATTTTATGAAAAACAAATAATTATTATTATACATTTTATATTATTAAGATCTCGTTCGCATACATGATGATGCATGCTTATAAAACTTCGCGAGCAAACATTATTGTAAAGATGCAACACAATAATATTTAAAACTGACAAGTTTAAACACAGGACATCAGCAAAAAGTAATTTTTGCATTGTAAAATTTTGAACTCAAGTTTGTATGTAATAAAGTTATAAATTCCAAAATTCGTTACTAATGAAACTTCATTTTTATAGACATTTTTGTATTGTATTTTTTTACTGTATTATCAAAATTTGAATCATTCACAGGCAGTGGTGAAATCGTTCTTTTAAAACCCGTGAAGCCTATTTACATAATAGAGTTGAGTGTTTGCAACTTTTGAAAGCAAATGAATATTGCAAAATTTTTAAGGATATTTGAAATCTTCTCTGATTGCTAATCCAGTTTTTAAACCACGGACAATAATGAATTAAGACAATTGGATTTCTTTTTGGAAAATCAACATTAAAACTTTCTTCAGACTGGATGGGCTTGAATATGTCATACAAACTCCCATGTTTACGCTGGAGGATCAATACTGGTCATAGTGTATATATATATATATATGTTTTCATTACTCATTTTCATGTTTTTGCCAAAATGCCGAATATGCCTGCCCAAAATGCCGGGCATTTTCAAAGTAAGGCATTTTCAGGGCATTTTCGGCGTTTTTACCATTTTAAGGCATTTTCAGGTGGGTAGGCATAAAACCCAGGGCATTTTCATTTTTGCAACCCTGGTTATACCGTCATCATCAAGTTCCTCCTTGGCGTTTCATAGTCTTTCTCGGCTTGGGTCAATTTCGATCTTCTGCGGGGTTAAATGTTCTCCATATTTAACAAACCAGGTGTGGTCGTCACACATGTTCTGCAGCGCTTAACTGATATTTTCATGTCCGTGGTCTCTGCGAATTCCTCTGCGTTCCCCATAAAGGTCTTACGTCTACTTCCCATACATCCGAATTCGTATTCGAAGAGCATGTTTCTGCGATTCGGTCGCACGAAATATCTTGCGAATGTGGGAATCGAAGTACGAAATTGTCGTATCCGAATTCGCGCGCGAACTTGCTTTTGTCCGAAATTCGCACCAACGCGCGAGTTGAATTCTTTCAACTTTTGGTGTGAACTACATTTGTCGTTTCAAGTTGGAATTTGTGTACTTAGCTTAAATTAACTGTATTTAACGACCAAATTATGCAATCATTCGAGGAAAAATTAATCCAGAGCGTTTTTCTTCGGCCATGCTTGCACGACAAGTTGAATAAGCAGAAAAAAGACCGAAAAGTGACCAGCATGGCATGGAAGGAAGTTTCCAAAGAAGTTGGCAATACAGGTAATTTTAAATAAAGTTCAATTTATTTTGAATCAGCATCAACAAATAATTTGTAATTATGCGTTATTAATTGTATGTAATTTGATCGATTTCTCCAGTTGATGCGGCCAAAAAGCGATGGAGAGGATTGAGAGATACGTTCCACAAAGAGCTGAAAAAGGTCAACGCTTTGCCCAGTGGAACTGGAATTGAAGATCTAATCTCAACTCAATCCTCTTGACCTTGGTTCACGTCTCTTTCATTTTTAAAAGAAGTAAATCAACCATTGAGGTAATTTCAAATGCAACCAAAATTCCTGACTGTGAATTTCATGTGATTCAAGTGCCAGTAACTTAATGTGACTTACAATTACACCAGTTTAAGCATTGCTAAATTTTAGAACTGAAGACAACTTGGAATTTAAAACGGCTGAAGATTTGGAAGATAATTCCCAGGACCAATTACAATTGGTAATAATCGTAGACAATTTCATTGGAATGTTAAAATACGGGATAGATACAATGTTAAATCTAAAACATTTTGATTATGCTAAAAACCCTATGTATTATGATTCTCCTGAAGCAGCCTGATGAAAATGAACGTGGAGAACAACATTTGGAAATCGAAATTGCAGGGTCGCATTTGTAGGTGACCCCACAAGCGGATGGTTCTTGCCGGAAGGTAACTTTATTCGTTTTTAACAGCAACACGTGAAAAGCATCCATCATGAGTAATTATATTTTATTTTTCAGTTAAAGAATAATAAGCGGAACAAAGTAATGACCGTCGAGGACCGGTTTATTGAGGTCATTGCTAAGATTGGATATGCCGCTTGTTCTACACAAGAGGTGCCACAAACCACCCAGTGTAATCCAAATTTTTTATGTGAATTATTTGGGAAGTTTGTTTGTGCAGAGATGCAGAAATTGACTGAGCAGGAACAAGATAGGATCAAATTTACATTCTTTGAGACGTTTCAAGATGTTAAACGTGCTCGAATGAATTAATAAATGGATCTGACATTGAGTATGATTAAACTATATCTTTTGACTCGTTATTACGTTTTTTCTTTTCGAGTTATTTTTTGTTAAGAATAAACCATTATAACATAGCACATTAAATGCATACGTAATATTAATTACTTACATTCTGGCAGGGATGGTCATTCAACTCGGAACTAGAATTGGAATCATATTTTATGCCTATTTTTTGGTATTTGTATCGGAATATTTAAATTCATGTTTAACCGAAAGAAATATCTTTTCGAGTAAATATTCACAGTAGTGTCTAGAATATTTGATAAAATGAATGAATTGAAAGTTTTGAATTTGAAAGTAATTTTCTGATGTGGGTAAAGGGTTTTTTTCTGGGAAAATCGCGTAGCACACTCATTGGACAATTAATATGTGTAACAATTTTTTCTGCTAGAGTTCCCCTCAAAAGAGGTTCCTCAGACTTCTTAATTTCTTATTAATATTTAATACCTGAAGTATTTGAATTATATTTGAATTTATGGGAAATATTTGAAGAAATTGACTTGGAATTTTGATTTTATAAAACAAATACATTTGAATTTCAAGTGGAATCCGTTAAGGTTAATTTAGTCGGAATTGTATACATATTAATAACTACTCCAGCCCTGTGTTCTGGACATCAGTAACTGCCTCCTTCACTACAATATACAAGTTCAAAAGTTCATAATAAGCGGTATTGCCATGGAACACTTCCGGCTCCAGAAAAATAACATTTAAGTTGATTTCTATATTGAGCTGAGGATTGGGCATAGTTATTTGAAGCCTGTCTGTTGATTGACAGCAAATCACATGGAACTAAGTTTCTCCAGTGACCTCGAATTAGTTCACCAGTGTCGCTGTTTTCATGATCCGTGAAACCGTGTTGGATGTATTAGCTAGAATTAAATCCAAATTAAAATTTGATGTTCAACAAAAAATGTGAATTAATAATTGTAAAATATTTTTTCACCCTCCTGTTGGACATCGGATTTTGTCGAACATAGTTATGTAGGACTAAGCAAGACTTTATTGCATTGATTGCATATTCGGGCAACATATGCATTGTACTGAGCAGAGCCCGCCACCTCGCAACCAATATACCAAAGGAATTTTGGATAGTTCTCCTAGCTCTGCTAAGCCTTTAATTAATTTTAAAACATATGAACAGTTAACAACTACTGTGGGTTCATTAAATTGTAAAAGAGTACCTGTAATTGAAGATGCGCTTTTCATCAACTAAACATGAGCCTGGAAAAGGTCGCATTAGATTTAGTAACAGGGGAAACGCCTCATCACCGACAAATGCGTACGGAAATGCTAAGGGCGTCCCTGGAATGTTTTTGGAGCTGGTATTGGCAATGTATGGTTCCGAAGCTAAATGGCAACAAATTATTTTAAATCATTCTTAATTAATTCATTTTACAAAATACTCCCGATAACAAATAGAGATCGTTGTGTTTGAACCTTTTGTCCTAGCTTGCTTCTGCCAAATATTCCACCATCACTTTCTGATCCTGCTGAGCCAATGCTTATAGTTGTGAAATTGTACCTTACATCACAGCTTGCCATTAAAACAACCGAGAAAAAACCCTAGTCAAATATAAGTATTACGAGCTAAAGCATGGGAAATCATTTAAATAACTTTGATAATACTTGTATAATGTAGATTCATACCTTGTAATTATAGTACAGGCTACTAGAATTGGGTGGCGCAGTTATAGCAAAATGCTTTCCATCGAGAGCCCCCAAGCAATGAGGAAAATTCCAGAGTTTCCAAAACTCCCCAGAACTGTTGCGCCACTCATCAGTGCTAGGTACTTTCAAAAATTCTTTTTTCAGAGATTCATAAATTGCAGAAGTTGTTTCGTCTATGATTTTGCACACAGTACTCTGTCCCAAGCGATAATCCTTCCCAATTGATTTTTGCTCGTCCCCACTCGCTAGAAATCTGTCAGAAACAATCACATTTAACTTAAATACATGTTTATAAGTGTATGTTACTTATGTAATTTTTATTCGTAAATATGATTAAACTCAGGCTAGTGTGACGTATAATCTTTCGGCTGGGGAAATACTTTCCCTTACATAGTTTTCTTTTCTTATCATAGGACGAACCCGAGAAAGTAAGTCCTGAAATAGTTCAGGAGTGACATGGAATGTTTCAAAGTAGTGCTTTGGATCTTCATGGTTGGTATCTGCAGACGTTATAATCATATCAATCAAGGATGTGTATTTATGTTGATTATGTTAATTGTAAACATTTTTTTTAGAAAATTGATGGTTATAGTGATACAGATATGATTATAGTTACGTACTGCTGCATAAAAGTCCCCCAACTCAGTTCTATTCCTAAGGAATAGTCGAACCCAATGTTTTCGGACTGATTTTGCTCTTAGTTTTTTTAAGTCATAGAAAGCTGAAATTGCTGCTGTGGTTAACAGCAGTAGCTTCCTAGATTTCGGCGTGATTTGCACAATACTTCCCATTTTAGTTGTATATTTAATTTAAAAGTAATTGTTGATTTAATAAAATATGCACAAACAATGGCTTTCGCTTCCCAAAACGTGTTCCTAGAATCCCGCTCATGTGAATTGATGTTTACGCATAGTGTATAGATTTCAATAGTGAAGTCACTAGCATATGCAATGGTGGGACTCGCCACTTAACTTTCTCAGAGTGGCGCTGCGAGCGTTTTTCGCTAGCTTCACAGTGATGACACGTTTGAAAGCTACTAAAAACATACAAATATCAAAATTGTTTAATGAAATTTTGGAATGTCTTGCATAGAATTCTTTATTTTTTCTCAGGTATGATTTCCAAGTATAAAAATACTTCATAAAAATATTCAGCATGAATGCATACAAATGTACATACATAAAGACTAATAGAAACTTTTGATTTTGACACTGTTTACATTTTGTAATTGCACTGAGTATCTCACAATTCTGCGAAAATAAATGGTCATTGACGATGTAAGTTCCCGTCACAATTCCTAAATCTGAAAATCCAGTAGCTCCCACGCAGATGTTCATATCATTGACTCTTTCGATTAATTCTTCCAAGTCGGTAATGGTGAGGATAATCAATCCAGAATCTTGTCTGTACTGTCCACAAACCGGACGGGAGTTTTATTACAGAAGGGTCCGTTTTCAGTTCGCTGAATGGCGTACTCTTTAACTCCTCTTCAGTTTCTATCCTTTGCATTTTAATTTCCGCGAATAACCTTTTCTTCGGGGACTTCCTTTTTCCCGGCTTGTCATAATAAGATGGCAGGTGCAGGTTTGAGTATCGAGTTGGAATTGCGTCCGGCTTTAATGTCCACCTGGGTCGTAATTTCACATTTTCTCCGTTTATTTCAATAAACTCTCCACTTTTTATTATGCTGGATTCCTCGAAATGTAAATAACAGACAGGACGTTTTGAAGTCGAAAGGAGTTTCTCTTTTGGGGATATATTAAGCCACTTATCAGCTTATTTTGGTACTCTACAGAGGTGTTTTTATTCCGTTATAACCCGAAGAACATCCCACAACAAAACACGACACCATTTTATTTTATTTAAAAACTTAATTACACATTTTAATCTTAAAAACTCCAGGACTCGTAATAAAGCACATGTTGAGAACTGAAATCCAAGCGAAAGACGCCTGAAGCGCTGTATGCGGAATGTTAAGCCAACAAGCTTCAAATTGTGCTGAGCTTATGCAGAGAGTGAGTACACTATTACAATCTATACACTATGGTTTACGTTCGCGCGTATACGCTTCGGACGAACTGCCGCTTCGTACCATCGAGTACGATGTGGCAGTCTTCGTACGATCGGTTTTGTATGCATGGGAAGTCGACTTTAGGGTTTACCTCACGACTGTCTTCATTATCCTGATTAGAATCATTTTTCTACTTGCTCCGGCATTCCCATTGTCACATCTTCCCGCAATTGTGACACTTTGTCCTTTTCTTCAATGGTTTTGCTTTATTTGCTGTTGCATCAGTGGAATTGCCCAGCTGGTTGCTGGAGTAGAGCCTGTTGCTGCTTGATTGAAAGGCCTTGATGACCTGAAGATCCTCATTGGAATTGGGGCTTGATAATTCAAATTTGTTCATCCTTACCAGTAAGATGCTCATTGTTTACGATTGTTGGTCGACGCTGCCCCTGTCATCCTTAAATGTCTGTAACTTATATTCGGGTTCACAATCGTCGTCATGATGAAAAATTCCTTCATATGAATCATCATTCTTTCCAAGCTTCTTCCGAGATCCTGATTTATACATAGGCTTGCACGAAGGATTGAGACTTGGTAATTTGTAGTTGTTGAATATAGCCAGGTTTGCTGCGTATTTAGTTGGCTGGTGTCGGAGATTAGGTTTGTCAACTTTATGTAGATGTCCTTGAACGTCTGTCTTCGATGGACGATCGATGTATTACCTGAGATTTGGTGAGACTTAGGAGCCAGTTATACTCCAGTGGCTTTTATGATAAAAATAATTTGCATATTCCATTGTAAGTAGTTGTTACCGTCTACTTCAATATGGATTCGTATTCGAGTTTCTTCACCATTTTGGTATTTGGTCTTGACATTTGTTTCCGGAACGTCCTGTGACTCGGCAGTGCTCATCTGGGCTTGATAATTCTACTGATAGGTTAGTTTATAGTACTATCTGGACGCTACGGTGCTCTGCTAGGCTTGTTAGTGGACTGGTGATTTTGGTTAATTTGTCTTCTTCTCCATGGCTGAATCGTATGTGATAACGCGTTGTTAACTGGCGTGGCGAAGGAAAATCTTCGGGCTATGAGGGCTAATTTAGGACTAATTTCTGATTTATTCAGTTTTGGTATTTATACATAAATTATTACAGTAGTGTTTCCTGTCGTAAACATGTTTCGATATAGTCCATATTATCATGTTGTTTACTGTGCCATGTGTACATAGGTATTGACTGTAGGTCGGACTGTATTGAAATTACCAGATATGTGTAAAAAGCCTTATTTTTGCTTAAAAATACCGAACACTTAATTTTTTTCGTAACATAAAATACAACATACTAAATAAGATACCAGCTACTAGTTTTTCTACAATACCAAAGTAAAATACAAATCAAAAACTGCTTCAAAATACTTAAGTAGGAAATACTATCTGAAACACTTCAAAATCAGGAAATATGTGAAATTATTGTTTTGGAAATCGAGTATAAGCTTTTTGAACACTTCATCCGACAATCTAGATCTATATACGCACACTAAAAATCAGTCCTGCAATGCTAAACAAGCGTTCCAAAGGAGTTGAAGATGTCAATGGGGTATTAAAAAGGAATATTCTAAACTACCAGTTTTGTATAATTTATAATGTTGAACTCATGCTAACGAGAAGAACCATGCTCTCTGATGTTACCTAAGAGAAGTGGAAAGACAGCGAATTTATCCCGTTTAATATTTCCAGTCCATAATACGTTTTTTAATCGATAAAAAACGTTCCTATACTGCATGTTAAGGGTCACAATTAGTTTTTAACAAGCACGACTGCGGAAATTTCAAAAGTTTGAGTACTTAAGTATTTTGATCAAGTAGCTTATTGTAAGTACTTATATTGCTATTAATAGCTGCAAATAAAATATCAAATACTTTCCAGCATCGTAATTTGTAAGATACTAAGAAACAAAATACTACGACGACCTCAGTAGGTCTAAAATACAAGATACATATTTGGTATTTTAGACCCATACAAATAAGTCATGGGAGCATAGATGGGCGTTTTTCTCCCCCTCTGCCTCTTTGTGCGAGGGATGGGATATAGCCTACTCGCACTCTACCTCGTCATCAATCGAGCGACACGCTACGGGTTGTCCTCGCCCTCGTGAGGGGCTACTTTTAAAATACACCCCTCTCCCTCGCACTCATGAGGGCCCTCGTTATTTTATATTACACGTAAATAACCCCCCCTACAATTGCCTGCAATACCTATACCTTCAAATAACTTTTTCGTGGACACTTGGTTAAAATATGACAACTTCAATATGTGTCGACATTCCCCCCAGTTCTGAACGTACGGAACTTTTGGATAGCTTAGAAAGTTTATAAAATTTCCTACAACCTAGCGTTCAAAACAAATTTTAAAAAATTGTTATTGAAATAAACTACTGTATTCCAAATAGTGCCCTTTATTAGTCCAGGTTTTACCCAGGTACTTGGGTACAGGTACATATTAGGCTTCGTGGTTGACATGATTGTAAAAAGTATTAAAAAACTTCAAAAATTTACAAACTTTTTCGATTTTGTCCTGAAAATAACCTAAAAAGCAGTAAAATTCTAATTCATCGGTAAAAAGTGCCTATCTTCCTTATATTTTAATTGTCGGAATGGAAAACATTCAGTAGTCAAACCACAATATTTTTTTACAAAAGACATTTTTGTTGGTCTTTGACAATTTCTTCATTATAATCGATTCAGTAGCTCAGAAAATGACTATTATTGATCAAAGCTGTTTTCTACGTCTCCGGTTAATAAAGACTAGTCACAAATAGGTTCCATAACCTCAGACCAGTAATATTCAATAGTGGGGTCTGAAAACAGGAGGACCCTTTACTTTTAAAAATTAAAACAGGGATTTTTGCGCAGGGCCATATACCATGTACCTAAGACGTCATGAAGTTGGTCTTGCTACAGAACAATTTATGTATGATTTTCGCATGACGATTAAGGTAAGAGAAGGTCATGAGGGTTTACATGTGTACTCTGCCTCCCCCTCATTTGTTCACATCCTATTCATATGTCCTCTCCCTCATGTTCATGAGGGCGCCTAAAATCAACGTGTACTCGCCATCACCCTCGCAGTTTGTGAGGGCGAGGACGAGGGAGAGGGCGAGGCATCCCTCAATCCCTCGTGAGGGTGCCCATGTATGCATGGGAGCCCTTGTTACAATAAAGATCCCGCCAAAAGTTTTAATACCACATCTTTTTGGTTGTATATTAATTAAATTGAAAATGAGCTCTTAAAGTACCACACGGAGCCGAAGGGTTGCCAACTCACAGTTGATTACATCTTGATCCCTTTTTTTGAATATCCCGCTTAAAATTTGTCTAGGATTTCAAACTTTGGTTAACATGACTTTAACTTATTTTTCTTTGTAGAACAATTAAATACCTTTTTAATGAGCTAATATTGACCGAGATGTCGCCTGCTAAACCAAGGTTGTTCTAGTAGAAAGAACTTCAAGGCCTCAAAATCTGTTTTTTGGAAATGAATCCCAGTCGACATGAATTAAGTTTTTATGAGAGAAGCGATATAATGGAATGATCTAGATGCTGACCTTTCGGTAGGCTTCCATTCTATGTAACTTAGATGGAAATCAATTTCAACAACACAACCTCCTGACTACGTCGATGTGCAAAGCACTTCAAATTTTCCAATTTTGTTTTTCTAAATTTCGAAAAAAATCATAACCGTTATTTACGTTTCAAATTTGGTCATTTTGTCTGTTGAAATCAGTGTTCTTACACTGCAGATTTGACGTAATAAAGCTGTTACTTTACATTACATTACCTTGGTCTACACATTCCCCTGATCTCGTGAATGATCAAACAGCCACTTTGAATTTAACAGTTTTCCAAAACTCCCAAAATTATGGGAAACTTCTCAATAAACTGAATCCTGGAGCGATCTCGGCTTTGACCTTGTGAACACAAAGGCTTCTATATCGTTAGGTTTAGCTGAAAAAAAGTTGCGCAGCACAAACTCCTGACCATGTAGATGTGCAAACCACTTCGAATTTTTTCATTTTTCAAAATTTAGAAAAAATAGATATACAAACTTGGATTGCGTTTTAAACTTCACTTCAACATTTCAGCATACGTGTATGCAAACCAATTCAATTTTTTCAGTTTCTGTGAACTTTAGAATAGTTGAGGAAAAAAATCGCCCATTTGTACATTCATACGCAAGACAAACGCATACGACGCCCATCGCTTCGCTCATTGAGCTGTCGGTCAACCGATTGCAGTTTACGATTTAAACAAAAATTATATTCCAAACCTCCGTCATAATATGATTAGTCTTGAGGTGGGAGGGCCAAATCTCAGACATTCCTTCTAGGAGAAAAAAATAGCATGTCAAAAATCATTTTGTTTTTCCAAACATTCCCGGTCAAAATTTTGAAGATGAATGCGAAGATTTGAGCTGGGTTCTACATTGAGTCAGTTAATGCTAACCATATATCTATCTATATAAATGCAATAATCTGTGTAACAGCTGTGTAAAGACTCCTAGTAGTGAGGACAAAACTACTCTATCTTATAGTATATAATTACATACGTAATTCGTCACATAGGTATGCAAGTCGCGGTCGGATATAATCCCTCCAGAGACATTCCCTCCAACATGATCCCTCCGGAGATTACCCCTCGAAAGACGGAGATAATACCTCCCAATATTATGGCATCTCAAATCTCTCGTGTTTTTACTATTTCTGTAGAAACCTCATGTACCCCTAGAAATAAATCTGATTCTTCCCACAAAACAATCACGATCGTGCTTTCGTTATTGCCTATAGTATACGGCACTTACTGTCTCATTAACACCGGGTTGAATTGGAACAACTGCTGTTGCATCGAGTAATCCTTTTATACCTTCCGTATGTACTTGCGTATATTTACTTGAATCACAAAACAGTCTAATAAGTTTGCTATTTCAAAACAAGTTAAGTTTTATTGACTTCTGTCATGTTTTTACGTTTAAAGAGCACAAATCAAATAAACAAATTCGAAATTTTTGCGGATTTTGAATAAAGAAATTGATTATGTTTGCACGATTTTTGTCTCAAATAACTTTTGACTCCTATCCAGCAGGTTCCTATGTTGAGTATTGCTCGTAAGAACTGAGAGTAATGTTGGGAAAATTCACCTCCAAGTGTGAAATTGAGAAAGGTGCGGTAAAGGAGGAATTTATGATGTAGCAATTTTTTATGATTATTTGGCCTTGATAAAAATAATTCGGAACACTAGATGCAACTCTAATGAGGAATATGGGGATTCATTTGAATCTAATATTATCTTTCTAGTTCAAAAATAAAAGCCTAACAACAAGGACGTAAGATTGTGAAACAAGCTTGAAACGAAGGCTAATTATTTATTTTTATTGCACCAACTTTTTAAAGCACTCTTATTATTATAACCTAGGGACTTATGAAACTAATAGCTTTAAAAATTAGAGCAAAGTTTTAGCTAAATTTAATCTCCGCTGATTTTACAACAATTTGTAAAAAATCGTTATATCGTTCCTTAATTTTACGATATTTTGAAAATGGACTTACAGCAGTTTCCTCTCATACTTTGAGATGAGAGTGACCCCCTAAAATATATACAACCTACCAACAAATTTTAACAAAGTTTATGAGGTTATTGAATTTATTAAATTAAATTATTAAATGAGGTTATGGATAAGCGCAGAAGCTAATTTGGTGTTTCCATTTGAAGCGCTCGCCTTCGTGGGATCCCATCTGGGGCGGTCCAATCATCGCATGTGGTGATGATTTTTAATATGAAGTTAATAATGTTAGTTCATGTTTATAAACAGATTCGTCGCGATTTTAGACAGCCAAATGCTTCAAGTCAGGCCGCAGGTTCAATTCAAGCTATGGCAACTGGGAATTCTGTTGTTTAAGTATGAGACAATCACATAGATTTGAACATTTCTGTGAACCGTGTAAAAGTGTGAAGTTACCTGAATTTCCCGATTTGAAAAGTGAATATAAATAATAATATTAAAACTATAATGTTAAAGTAACTTGTAGTAAAATAATTATTAACTTAATTGCCACAAAATAAAACAGCATATTTCCACTACTACAATATGCAGACACATACATACAAGGCAAATTCCGCTTAATCCAAGATTCTTCTTCTGTTTAATGTTTACGTATAGACAAGAACTATACACATGATTCGATCTACATGATTGTATTGTCATATGACCAAGTATGCACGATTACTTACTAAATTATTCCATACTTACTTAAAATACTAAGAATAAGCATTCAGACTAATTGTAATAGTGTAGCTTTACTAATGAAAAGAAGAAAAAGTTCCATGGAAAATATTAAAGCTGTTTATAACAGTAATAAATCATGCTAATTGTAAGAATCGTTGTTTCGTGTAAAAATTCCAGGAGAAGCAGCGGAGTGTACGTTTATTTAGAGTTCAGTAACTTATTATTGTCAGTACGTGCATTAAAAGGACATTAGAACCTTTACATATACATACATATAATATATAGAAACATATATATAGAAGCTGTACAAATACAGAGTACTCACGGTATAATAGACGCCTCTAACTAACAATAAAAGCATTTTCTCCATTTGGGACTAGAGTATGTACATACTTGTAGACATTCTCCTACGTGATTATCTCTTTCCTTACGAACAGTATTCTATTATGGTGTACCCTGTCCATTCAAGACCCCCTTAGACGGGCATGTGACTATTACGGTAAACTCTCTTCTATAGTTAGAGTAAATTAGAAGAGAACTTTGTCTATTGGGGATAAAAATATTTCGATAAATTCCCAAATAATCACAGAGCTAGTTTATGCCCTCAATTGATTAACGTTAGAACTTAAATTTGGTCATTTAGGAGTAATTACTTTTACAGAGGAAATGCACAGCCTATGCATGCACAAGGAATAATTTTTGACTCTTTCATATATGTACATGCATATATGTAAGAGTCAAAAATTATTCCTTTAGGGCTGCTCGGGTATAGAGAGAGGACTTTATTTACCCATAACCTCCTAAGGGTAAGAAAGCATAAATAGTGCTACATTGGATTGGCTGGACGTTGAACGCATATTTGTAACGGCACTTATTACTATTGCCTTCGGCTTTTCACTTCCACAAAGTTTTTCCCTCCGAATTATTCCCTTCTCTTGAATATTTACTCTGCCTGTCAGTGTACGTTCTGAAGTCATCACATTCATTATATAGTAACTTGCTCTCTGAAAATATTACTACTAGCATTTAAGCTTTTAAAGAATTTTCGATTACAATTATTTCGCCACAAGACAGTTCTCAAAATTCTCTAAATCATCAGGTTTTCTCTTGGAATAATACGAGAAAAAAAAGCTACAATGCCAGACGTAGTTCCTGTCGAAGCAACTGCTGGAGAGGATGATATCCAGGAAGTTAAAGAGGGTGAGCCTGAAGGAAAGGCCAAAGTCCACGACGCTAAAGTGAAACGAAGCTCTTCTTTCAAAAATTGGTTCAAGTGAGACACACAGCATTGAGATTTTTTATAGCTTATATCAAAATTTATAATTTTTAGCCCTTACTTTTACTGTGCACTACACCTTTATCGCGTCTCTTTCATAATTTAAAAATTCACAGTAGTAAGTTCGGGAGTTCTGTCGTAATTTTGTAGTTTTTCTCTGAAAGTAAGAATTAGACTGATGCGTAATTTTGTTGAGAGTTTTTCATGCCATATATATGTTAGCATTGTTTTTCAAGAGCGAACTTCTGGGTTGTCAAACAATTCGAACCTAAACTGGTCTATCTAAGCGTATATATGTGTTGAACATTTAGACGCGCATTTGTGTGTAAAAATGCGCTTTGGTGCTTATTTTCTTCCAGTATAGGTTTTTAACACATTGTGGCTTGTGGGAATCCTAGCCTGTTGCTGGTTGCAAGAGCAACAGGCGAAACTATGAATGTTTCTGTATATTATTTGCACATGCACACACATACTATCATAGATTTATATAGCTATATCTCAAAGTTCTCTCCTAGTTAGGGAGAAACATAATTTACCCCTTGCTTGACACTCTAAAAATAGTACAACAGTAATAATTACTGTTGTTATAATTTATTATTATTCGTTCTAGTCCTATTATACCATACCCATGAGTATCATTACAAAATTAAAAATGTTTATGTTCTCTTTATATGATAGAAACTTGGTTCCGCGTCAACCTAGTAGATCGAAGGAGTATGACATACAAAAAGCAGCAGGAAAGCTCCAAGAAAAATCTGATGAATCCAAGGAGCCTGACGCAGAAGCTACCTCAGCTAATGAACAGGAAGATGTGGAAAAATCCAAGGAAACTAAATTGGATCCGGAAATGCCTTGTGCTCAGGATGCAACCCATTACAATATGGATCATCCATACAGGGGAAAAGCACTCATCTTGAATTTTGAAGAATTTGTAAGTAATTGATACTACAGAAAATCTGAGAACCTTAATAGCAATTTACACATGTGGCCTTAATCATTTATATACAAACATATAATGCTTTGTTTCTAGGACACAAAATTGAAATTGAAATTTCTTCGGGGATCAAGCAAGGACAAAGTCAACTTGACTAGCTGTTTGGAAAAACTACAGTTCGAGGTGGAGAGCTACGACGACCTTACAGTCAGAGACTTTTGTAAAGTTCTGGATAAAGGTAGGTGTTAAACTTGTGTAGCATTGTGTTGATTTGGTTTTGGGAATATTGTAACATATGATCATTTCTAAGGATTGTAATAGTGTTTACTAGGGAATCTAGTCAATATTTTTTAAAAATCTAATCTATTAAATCCTTGCATAAATGTGTCGATTCCAGTTCAACAAGATGGACACGAAAAAAGAGACTGCTTGGTTGTAGCGATAATGACACACGGAAATGTCGATGCAGTTAAACTAAAAGATGGTACAATTATGCCAAGCAATCTGATTTGGGAACAGTTTTCCAGCAGCAAATGTCCATCGTTGGCAGGGAAGCCAAAAATTTTCATATTCCAGGTATTATGCAATTATTACGGTGGATAAAGTTAGTAGAAATTCTATTTCGGGACAAATTTTCTTTGCAAGTGAGGTCATGGGAAAATGAGAAAAATATTCACTTTAAATTCACAGGCTGGCAAAGCAAGCAGCACGGAAGGCTCTAAGTCTCCTGAACATAATGGGAAGGATAAGGGTGATGAGACTGACGCCCGTCCATTCAGTCACGTCGTCCCAAATGATGCTGACAATTTCGTCGTTTTTAGCTCCCCATTAGGTATTATTTTCAAAAATTCAATAAAAATGTACTTTTCAAATGGCATGATATCAAAATGCGGTCCGGAGTTGAAATCGAAGCTGTGTTTTTATTTTTGTCTTATGGTTGCAAAAATAACAATTTCTAATGAAATATCTGCAGGTCAAAGATCGTTGAAAAGCCCAAAACATGGGTCATGGCTCATCCAAGCTATTTGTGAGGTATTGGAAAAACATGCCTACGACGAAGGAGAGGATTTGGATTCACTGTTTTTAACTGTGAAAAGAAAAGTACGTAGTATTTTCTATTTCCTTCGTATGTCCTTATTATAGTAAAATTAAAATATCATTTACATATTAAGTGTACAAAGGTGGAGCTCCTAAATCCTTCAAGTATTAAATTCTAGGTTTCTTCCAATACTTCCAAGCATTCGGATCCAGACCTTAATGAAAGTGCTCAAGTTCCAATAGTGTCAAGCTCCTTGATGCGTAAGGTTGTGTTCAGACCAAAGAAAGAATCATCTGAGAATTCCTTTGGTCAAACCGATGCTCAAAGTCCAAATGATGCTGAAATTTCTGAAGATATTACTAGCAGTGTAGCTGATTCCGAAAATCTTCTTCCTGTTGAAGCTGAGACCATCAACGGAAATGCATCTCATGTTACAAATGTAGAAGTTCCAGCTGCTACAAATAATGATGTTCCTGCTTCATCCAGTGGAGAATTACCAACATCAACAAACCAGGAAGTAACCGCGGCTGGAAGTAACGAAATTTGTGTTTCAACCAATGGGGATTTACCTGTAGCTACTGGAGAAGTAACAGCTGCAGAAATTAACAAAACATTTGTTGTAACAAATGGAAAATTACTAGCAGATGCAAATGGGGGAGTATCATCAGCTAAAAATGACGAATTTCCTGAATTAGCCAGTCCTGAGTCTCCTGTTGCAAATAATGAGGCACCTACTGGTGCAATCGTCGAAAGTCCTGCTTTGTCAAATGAGGAAGACCATTCTAAGACAAATGGCGGAACTCCTGTTTCAATAAAAACTTATAGCTCTGTTGTTTCTACCCCGGAAGTACGGGCTGATGCAAACAGCTCCACGAATTCTACCCCGAAAGATGGCATTTCTGGTGTGAAAAATACCGAAGATTCTGAAGTTGCAAATTTAGAAGCCTCCAGTACCACCGAATAGTTTTTTTTTAAATTTATTTTAAAATGGCGCATGATCATTGCATGCTACTTTTACTCTTATAAAAATATTCTTTTTTGATATCAGGAAGACTTTTCGTTTTGAAAATATTGTTTTCTGGACGGAAGAACTACTGTGCAACTATGCTTATACATGTACATATTAGAAGAGCAGGTTCTATTTATTTACAGAAAAAATGTTTTTATATTTAATTATTTTATCAGTTTCAGTCCATGTAATTTTGGGAAGGAGGATTTTGCTGCACTTTGCACTGAGGAATACTGTAGTTTAAACTTCAGGTTTTTTAAAGCAATAAGTTTAAATTGTCGTCTTTCACACTCCTTGTAGTTGTATTTCACGCTCATTTTTACAAGTTAGCATGTTTTCTTGCATTTCAGGAACGGTTTTTTAAAGTCCACATTCATGTCTTCACTTCTTTTGTCTTCAGTTATTGTACAAAAATTAGTTAGTAATATATTTATTGCAAATTATTGAAAGGTGTTGATTCTCAGAACTTAATATTGCATTAATGTTAATGATTCAATATGCCGAATAAATTTGTACTTGATTTTAAAAGTAAATTTTCTTACTCATATTTAATATGATGCGAATCCCATAACATCATAGATTATTTTTCATGTTCTGGTGAGTCATTGAAAATTTAGGGTTTACCTTGTCCGTCATCATTGTAACGACTTCCTGTTAATAAACTAGCTTTTTGGGATTCCCGTAGCTCCTTTTCATCTATAATGTAAATGGAATAAATAAACCTAAACATTTCATTTCCTATACAACAAAATGTAAATGAAAACAATAAAACAAAAGTGCATACAATGACAAAATCATTTATTGCTCACCACACCACACACTATAGCACAGCATATATTTGCATTTTGCATATTCAAATGTATTATGCATGCATATAACGCACCGTGCATGTGCACGCATTGTTACTGTATTCATAACGAGAATTCCAGCTGAAATAGTTAATTTAAGGGCAACATATAAATTAAATTACACTCGAAATTACAAGTTCATAATTTTGAGCTTAGCACATAAACTACACAGTTTTTGGAAAAGATACTTGAAGGTTTTTGAAACAAAAGTATAATTTCTAAGTCAAAGTATAATAAATTATAGCTATGTATAAACGAACGTAAAATTGCATAATTTCAATGTGCAAGCAAACACATACATTTTTGATTTAGATGAGTGCAACGCTTGTCGAATTTTTTCAAATGCTTCATCTTATTACCATTGTCTGTATCAACCTTTGAAATGCAACCGCTCATATACATACAATATAATTACATGTAATGTTCATGTAAAAATTATAATCCCCAATTGTAAAGAAGTTGCTACTTGCATTGGTGCATGTATCTAATAATAATAATAATTATATATAATGCAGCATCTACTTCAGCGAAGTGTTTATTAACTGGCAATGAGCCTCAAGGTCAAAAAAAGCTCTTCTGGAACTTTCGTTCACACTGTGGTGTTAGGGCTTCATATTCCCTTTTTATCATATCAGTAGTTTTTCAGGGAAGTGATCCTTTGGGCACAGTACAAAAACAAATCAATGTATGTATGTATCTATCTAGGCAGAAAGAACCCCAGTTTAATGTAGTTTCATGCACGAACAAATTTTATATACTTGGAAACAATTAGTTATCTCTGTGGGTCTACACGGTTTTTCAATAACAGAACAATCCACTCAGATCTGGTAGCTAACGTCAGTCCAGGGAGTGTCAATTTTTTTTTACAAGGAGATTATGAATCGGTCTTAAGTTACATAATCACATGTAACAACTCGTATCAAGTGTAACATTTACTAAATTCAGCTTCGCATGCGTAAACACCCCAAATTTGTAGTTAAGTAAAAATATAATAATTGCAGGTCCTGCATCAAGTGTGTCATTTGAAGATCAGAGTCACCACTGTCAAGAACATTTAAAAATATTTTTTCACAGTAAGTTTTTTCAACTTAGTCAGCGGTACACTATGGTCTCCGAAAAAGATACCACCAAATACGTCTTGTACTACTACAACGGTCGGGGTTTGGCGGAACCAATTCGGTTACTTCTGTCTTATGGAGGTGCTTCCTTTGAAGACAAACGAGCCCCACTTACAAGCTTCGTTCCTTTAACTCCTTTGCCGGCTGAGTGGAAAGAACGTAAGCAATTATTTTAGTTTCACCTCTCTGTAAGGGACCACTTGCACGAGTACCTTCTTTATAGGAGCAAAAATATTTGAAAGCATTCCTGTTTTTCACAACTTGTATTTTCTCATCATAAACTTATGACCGAGGTCTTGTCATTAATAAGAGTCAAATTTTGTCTTTGAGGGGTGCTCTTATAACCAGTGTATACTGTACTTGTTAGCCAAGTACCGATTCTGGAGTTCGAGGGAAAGCAAATTACACAGTCTTTGGCTATAACTCGGTACTTGGCTCGCAGGTATAACCTTGTTGGTAAAGATGACTTTGAGGCTGCTAAATGTGATGAGCTTGCAGATGGAGTTCGAGAATATTTTATGAGTAGGTCAACATGATTTTGTACATTTTGACTGTAGATTTAAATTTACAGTATGTGCTCAATTTATAAAGCTTTGAAAATAGTGAAAGGTCATTGTGGTGTTAAGGCAAGGTGAGCAATCTAAGGTCATGCGTCTTACCTATTGTAATAATTAATTTCAGTGTGGGTATCTTCGTACCGGGAGCAAGATGCAGCAAAAAAACAGGCAATTTTTGATGAAGCAAGTGCTGCTGGTAACCAACGCTTTCTACCAAAGTTTCGCTCTGTCCTGGAAGCCAATGGGGGCAAAAACTTGGTTGGGGATGGTTTAACTTGGGCTGACCTTTACGTTGCCTACTTCTTGGATAATATTAAAAAAATAACGAATGTGGAAATTCTGAAGGACTATCCTGACCTCCAGGAATATGCTAACAATATTTTGTCCACTCCTGGATTCAAGAAATGGGTTGACCAACGCCCCGAAACTCAAGTCTGATTTGAATTTCTTCCCGGTGATCCTAATAAATTTAAAATTCTGTCCATCAATCATTTTATTTGCTTTGAATTTGTTCTGAAAGTCTTTGAATTCAGTAGATATTGGTTTATGTACAATGTTTTTTGTATGAATAAGCTAAAGGAACTTCACTGCGGTTATGAGAATTGAATAAAATCCCATGATGAAAATAAACACTAAATATGCCGCTTCCATAGAACTGTAGCTGCAACTTAAAATTATTGTTTAATATTTATATCTTGCACTCACAATCAGATTGACTCTGTGTATCAACTTGCCCCAGTTAATCATTTACGGGCTTGACTTGTATGACCTGAGTATACTAATTGTGAGTCAGTCAGATCATATATGTACATACGTACGTTGAAGAAGCAAAATGAACAAACCGCGAGATGTATTTTCTTTTATTTAGAAGGAACAATATTCCACACGCAGTTTCACTGAATGCAAAATAGACCCAGTGCATTAAAAATACTACCCTATTTGGAGCCCAATTTTAATAATAGTAAATATAAATAATTTCTTCTACAAGCAAAGCGATCTACTTGTATTATCACACATTTAAATACAGTACAATATGCACTTATGTATATAATTGTTTTGCTTTTAGTATAGTTCATGTTACTTCAGGGAGGCTTGCAAATTTGCCATTCTTGTATCTAGTTCACTTTGTCTTTAAGCGAAAAATCATGTACATGGTTAAAATTGCTGTTCAGAAAATATCTAGTCCTTTACGTTGCCTCTTCGCTCGAAAATGTTTGTTTTTTGGGATATAAAATTTCCAGCTTTCATAGAAGCGCATTTAGCTGACTGGGAGTGTAGCAGTCACTTAAGTATGTATGTGTGTTGCTCATGCCCTTGAAAAGCTCCAATGCAGGCAATTGAAGTCAATAAAAATGTGGATTTTGCAACCATCCTTTCATACATGGTCTGGCATTCGACCCGCAAGGACACTGATAAGAAATTGCCAAAATGGAAGTTAATGATAGCACACATTACGAGCTGTACTATTACAACAGTCGCGGACTAGCAGAACCGATCCGGTTTTTACTGTCTTACGGTGGAGCTTCCTTTGACGATATTCGAACACCAGTTACATGTTTTTCTCCCATCACACCACTGCCAGAGGAGTGGAGAGCAAGTAATAATTTTAAAAATACAAACTCGTTATAATTATCAAGTTAAAAATATATATTCGATCTGAAGATCAGCCCACTATATTTTATGTACATACAAACATAAGAATAAAGGTTTTGTTTACACAATATTTTTCACTGGAATTCTTTATTATTGGTTAGGCTCCTTATTCGGTCAGGTACCAATTCTCAAGTTCGATGGTAAACAATTGACACAGTCACTGGCAATTACACGCTATTTGGCAAGGAAATACAAGCTCGTTGGGAAAGACGACTTTGAAGCGGCTAAATGTGATGAGCTGGCTGACGGAATTAAAGAATTCTTCTTATGTAATGTCATAATTGGTTTAGTTTTGATTTAAAAAAGAATAGTTATTACAAACTAAAACAGAACTACAATTTATCCTTATCATGTACTTCCGTAAACGTTTTTGTTGCGAACCGTATTGCAGTGTGGACACCTTTTTATTTCGAAGAAGATGAAGATGAGAAGAAAAAATTGGCAGAAAATACTTTTCTGATTGCAAAACAGCGTTACCTAACAACTTTCAATTCCGTGGTAGAAGCTAATGACGGGGTTCATTTAGTTGGGAATGCCATCACTTGGTCTGACATCTATTTGGCCGAATACCTTGACCATATTGCCAGAATCACTGGTTTGGATCTTGTTTCTGAGTACTCCGGCTTGGAAGCTCTCTTGAAGAATGTATTATCCAATCCGAGGATTAAAGATTGGCTCGAGAGGCGACCCAACACTCCTTATTAACCCGGAGATAGATATTGTGCATGCTTTTGAATTCTTGAAAATCTGGATGTGTGCTTCTATAAATCTACTGGCTAATTTCATTCTCTTAAACATTTGATTTATGATTCAATCTGTTAATATTTTCTATTCAAAAACAATTCAGTAAACTCATCACAGCACCAGAAGTTTTTACGGCACTATCATATAAAATCGCATGACAATTTGAGTGGCGTCAGACGTCATGTATCCATTTAAGTGGTAATATTGTACATACATTTGTATACATTCATATTTAATTGCAGATATTTCTTACGCTCTTGCACTCGTTACAAAAAAGTGTATTGGATAGTTCATGATAAGCGAGATTTAGATACAATAGGTAGATTAATTACTAAGACCTCGAAAACATTATACATACAATACATAATTGTTATTTAAGCTCGGTATAAGGTGTTTCTAACTTACGAGTTACGAAGTTGTATTCGTGCTGGAAGCAACATTTCACAGAGGGTCATATTTAGTTTTAACAGCGTTAATAAAGTTCTCCCAAATATCTTTTCACGATGAGTGATAAAACTCACTACGACGTGTACTACTACAATACCCGAGGATTGTGTGAGCCCATACGGTACATCTTGTCTTACGCTGGAGCTTCATTCAATGATCATCGAAATCCTTTGACGAGCTTCAACCCCCTGACACCATTACCAACGGAATGGAGCGACCGTAAGATTTTTTGTCATTTCATGCAATTACGTTTGTTCGGAGATATTAATTTATCCTTTTAATAATAATTATTGTTGTTTCCCAAAATTTTCTTAGAACGAACATACTCCGGGACGTTTCGAATAATTTCACAAACAAAATATTTAAACAATATTTTGTAATTAAACTTATTGGTTTGACTTATCACTTATGCACAGGTTCCACTTTTGGCCAGGTGCCCATGCTGGAGTTCGATGGAAATCGAATAACTCAGTCCCAAGCCATAGTGAGGTACTTGGCAAGGAAGTACAATCTTGTGGGAAAGAATGAGCTGGAAGCTGCCAAATGCGATGAGATTGTTGATGGTGTCAAGGACTATCTAACGCGTAAGTTAAAATCAAATTACAGATAATTTAAGACTAATGTAAAAACACTGCAAAAAATATAATGTGAGTATGCTGTGCTGATTGCTGTGCGTAATAATTATTACTGCCATATTCATATTTTAAGAACATTGTTTAAAAAATAGTTTGGAGCCCAATTTGGAGAGAGGAAGATCCGGAGAAGAGGAAAGTGATCATTGATGCCGCAAAAGCTAAAGGGGATCAACGCTACCTCGCCAAGTTCAATGAGATTGTGGAAGCAAACGGGGGTCATTTAGTGGGAGATGGCTTAACGTTCGCAGATATTTCCGTGGCTCATTTCCTAGAACAAGTTCAACGCGTTGGGAAAGTCATGATACTTGATGACTACCCAGCTCTGCAAGGCTTGTTGAATACAGTATTTACCACTCCAGGAATCAAAGAATACATAGCCAAGCGACCACATACTGATTATTAGAGATTCTCTCCTGGACCCATCATCCAAGCAATTGCTTTAATAATTATTGTACTTTTATTCCTTCTTCATGCAATAATGAGTTTGAGAGTTGGAATAAATAAAACTCCAGGAAAAAGTTCATTTGACTGGGACAATGTTCAATAATTATTTGTCTCAAGTGTTTTTCATATGATAAGGAAATTGTTCATCCAAACTTGTTTATGCCCGTAATTTTAAACCAGCCATATCCAGATCAAAAGTATTTACGGATAGTGCTTCTGGAGGTTTAGATATAATTATTGTAGCACTTAGCCTATTCTTGAATACTGATTTCAGTAGGGTTCAAGTTTTTGTATATCTACTGTATTTGTTAAATGTTAAAAGTGCACTCAGTGCTGTCAGTACTCATCCCCACAATCGGGCAGGAGTGGTAATAAAGCCGTAATTTCAGCTTGTTGTTGTAATCACCCTTCGTCAGATTTGAGTATTCAAAGATTGCATGGCAGGACGAGGGTTTCCGACTGATACGTAAACATACTGGAGGGGTTTGAGCCATAAAATCTATGATTAATAAAGCCTCATATGTATACACTGGGTGATATGCCCCATTCGAAACTGTGTACTCATATTTCTACAAATTGATGCTAATCAGATGCAACGTACATAAATTTTTAAGGGTCGTTGTAGGAAGTAAAAACATTCCTTTATGGTAACGTTTTTCATTATTGTGTTTCACTAAACTTGAGTGTAAAAACGTGCAGAGAGCTACATCAAATCTAATTCCATCCCCCATCAGCTCTCATATCCTTTGTCGAACGTCCAGTGTACTGTCACAAAGTCACAACTTCATGAAGTGAATTCATGCTTGAACACACGAAGGCTGGTCCCTTGTTAAATACTAACTCTGAGATTATTGTTGGCCTTGAGAAGTAGGGAGAGCCGTTGGACAAAAAGCGAGGAGAATTTTACATGGATGAAGCACGACATGGTTTTTATTTTCATTTGGAATAATTGCTCTGACTCAGCCCTTCGTTTGTCTGGGATACCATCCACATGAAGCTAGGCAGACACACTACTTTCTGTAATATTTACTACAAAAATAGTGTAGCTGAAGCTCCATCGTTCATAAATGAGCATGCACTTTATGGACACACAAAAATACACACACACATTCTTTTTTTGTATGTCTATTACACATACATATGTATATGTGTCTCAAGATGAGTTTAACATTGACAGAACCGCATCGTTTTTTATGATGCTCTCTCCTCAAGTTCTAAATCAATTCAGCATACAAAATACATTTACTACATAGACTCTTGTATACCTAAAAAGCTTGTGTGATGCATCAGAGTCCCGCAGTCCTCTCAAGGTCTTGGTCCGGGACACGTTAATTCATCATTCTGAAGTACAAGTTTCTACAGCATTGGAAATCTCAGCTTTGACAATGTCGACGGAGTACACTTTGCATTATTTTGACAGCCGTGGTTTGGCCGAACCAATTCGGTTGATTTTGTCCCACGCTGGAGCAAACTGGAAAGACCGACGGGTTTCCATTGAAATACTGCCCGTTGTGATTCCAGATGACATCAAATCTCGTAAGAAACAGTTAAATGTTATAAATGAATAGATACATAAATGAATTTTTGATTTATAAATTTAAATAATTTCCCGTCTTACTCTTTCTAATCTGAAGTTCGAGCTCTTGCTGTGCAAATGTGTGCACTTGTACTAAATTTTATTTACGAATATAGTTGTTTGCTCCAAAGCGTGAATTAAAAAATATATACGGAAATAAATTGCTCATAGAAAAGATGTGGCTACTTGCCATTTTTGGTTTTATCATTATAATATTTTTTAGGTTGCCCGTATGGACAGCTTCCAATTTTAGAAGCCGATGGGGAAGTCCTCAGTCAATCAGGAACAATTGGAAGATATCTTGCCCGTAAGTACAACCTTATTGGGAAAGGTGACATTGAAGCTGCGAGATGCGATGAAATCATAGATGCTGTCACGGACTTCCGTCAATGTAAGCTGCTTTAAAATAACTCCCTAATCTCTTTTATTAAGAAATTCTTACTTGGATTTACTTATGGCTCATAATATCATTTGTTATTTGTGGAATGTTAGAACTTGCAATGCAATGATCAAATGAAAAAAATAGTAGCTGGATTTTTGAAAGTACAAATTAACGATTAAATAAAAATATTATGTTTCTAGTGTTTACACCCGTGTTCTACGAAAAGGATGAAGAAAAGAAGCCAGCCCTTCTTGCTGAAGCGATCAAAAAAGGCAAAGAGCGTTTCTTGCCAAAATTCAACCAAATTATTCAAGATAATGATGGAAAGCATCTTGTTGGTAGCGGACTAACCTGGGCGGACATTTTTGTGGCTCATTTCATTCAAAACTTTGAACGAATATTCCAAATTCAGTTGGTGGATGACTTACCGGCTCTTCAAGGTTTGATTGAAACTGTTTTCAACACTCCAGGCATCAAAGAGTACGCTGCGAACCGTCCTGATACAAAGTTTTGAAATGGACTCATTGTCAGTATATGTCCGCCGACACTTTAGCAATGGGGAGCAATTTAGGAATTTTTCATTTTTGTGGTGTATTTTTGTTGAGCGTAAACATTATCAGTATTAAATAAATCATTGGCACAACAGACATGCTGTTTTATTCTATATTAATTTAAACTTTAGGTTCAACTTCTATATATTTTGACAGATTTTAAAATGATTATACTTGCATGAGATTTTACTGTAGTAATAATTTATTATAATAATTTACATCGTTCATAAAATGGGCAAATGTAACTTTTAGAAACAAATAAAATTAAAGTATGTATGGAGGTGTTTGCTCACTTCACATGGCACTATCCTACGACAGATTTAAACAATTTATTAGGAAAAGATGATCCGAATAGCTTAGAGCAGCCATAAGACATAATAATTATTTTTAGTCTTGATACTGGCTTTATTTAAATATAACAGAATAAGAACCAACCTGTTTTATAAAACAGGAGCCTTTAGATATTAGTTTAGCAGAAAGAGCAGAAATAAATTATCTTCTTTAAATTTCTTATATTAAATGAAAGCAAATTTGCTTACATTCCTCCGACATAAAATAAGTACGCATGTTATATTCTATGATATTTATTTCCATGTCTATATTTAAAACCAAATGTAGATACTACAGTATTTAAGCTACGCATAGCATTAATTTATCTCCGCAATTCCGTATTTAAACCTGGCTCAACATTTTGGTAGGAGCTGGAAATGCCCATGTAGCTAAATCTCTTCCTTGTGATATCGTGAGAAAAGATTACAGCCGTTCTTACGTACAAAGGTCTTAGCTATAATAGTTATTAAGGAGCTGAATACAAGGTTGCGACAATTATTATTTTAAAATCTTATTTGCCATTTTGATGTCAGGTCTGTCACGGAGAAGCTACTCACAAGATCGAGTTCAAAATGAATTTCTCTCAAAGGAATTTAAAATTCCTAGTTCTAACTATTATGTTAGGTGTGAACTTTTTAGCCTTAAATGTTTACACCGAATCATCATCAACAACTCTTGAACGAGAGTTTGAGCTTGAATCCCAAATGAAGACGAATGAAGGTAAGGTGAATACTTGTTGGTGGTTTTAAGTTCGTAACGTAAAATAATTAGAATTGGGTCAGCCATCATCAAAAAAGTATGATTCCTTTTTACGACTTACGACAGTCGAGTCATTTATTAATATAATATACGGTTTCGGTTGGTACTATTATTCTAAATTATTTTCTAATGAAGGTGATACAGATTCCTTGGAAGAACAACATAGTTTAAAAACCATTGAGACCTTACTTGCTCGTGTATTTTCCAATACGGAACAATTGCGTGAACAACTGAGACAACATACGGAAAATACTCAAAATTCCCTGAAGCAAATATCGCAAGATGTCCACTTTCTCAAGTCCCAAAGTCCCTCTGGCGGTACTCCTCTTCTGACATCTATAAATCCTCGATTGTCACACAGAAACAGATTGAAACAGTGCTTGCGTGGTAATCAAAATCCCATTTTGGACGTAGTCTAATTTCAGTCACAACCTCACAACAATTTTATCAACTTGTTTCTTAATAGCCATCTCTACAAACACTGACTACAACAATTCCTTAACCATTTCTTTCCCCGAATCCGAAAAGGAGGAGATGGAAAAACTCTTGACACTCTACAATCTGAGGGCTTGTATTCTAGAGCATAGTCTGGAATGGTGGCTGAGGCAAATATTGGATAAAGCAGGTAGCACAATTAGTAATGCTCACAATAATATATTAATTGTAATTACCTATGGACACTCATCAGAAGCAGAAAATACATAATTTTTCTTCGGCTCAGGTATTTCTGGGATTCCCAAAGCAACCCTGTATGAACAATGGAAACTGAAACCCAAATACTGTAAAGCTTCAGAACATAATATAAATTCATCGATTTTAACACCGTGCTTTAGTCGTTACTATGTAATTCCTTAACTAATGGGCTATATAGTATTTTACAATAAAATTCCGTCTGAATTTTTTCAGTTGATTTGGGCGAAGAGTTTAACACTGCAGGGGACCCCAATCCAGCGTGTTTGAATTTGGAGAAATTGCAAAAGAAATCATCTCTGCTTCTATTATTCCCAGGAAGTTGCGTCCGGCTCTACAGTAATTCAAACTGTCTCGGAGAAAATCGGATATTTGCATCCGATCGTAACAATTCACTAGTTCTGAATAACGATGTTGATGGATTTGACAAACGAACTGAGTCCATTGGAAAATGTTTTCCTTAATGCGTCAAGGTCGGGACAGAAGTCAAAACAGTTCAGAGAAGGAACAAACCTAAAGCAGGTGTTGGATTGGAACATATGATCGGACAAAGTTGTACCAAAAATTATTTACTATATAAGTTCTATGTTTTATCTTCTATCACAATTTATTTCCCATCTCACATAATTCACTTCCGATACAAATTAAAATTCAATGCATAGTATTGTGACGTTGAACAAAAATAAAAAAAAATATGAAGAACCGCAGCAGTAGGTACGTTTATAGTATTAAAATATTCTTCAATTTAAATAATACAAATATAACTATTGCTAACAACATTGCCGATATCACTTAATGGTAAAATGTCTGCAGAAATGATACACAGAGTCATGTGCATCTGTGTAAATAGGTAATCTGTTTCTCGGAGAAAGTATTCAAAAAGATTAATAATTAACTAAATAAGTCACACTAATATGTCGAATAATAACAATAACAATTCATAATTCAGTCCAACATTTGACAACTGATATAATAACTATATGTAAATAAAAAGAGAGGGCATACATGTAGGTACATACAAAAACAATTTTACTGGACTACAACCAAAGGAAGTTACCACTCCACTGAATTACAAACCCGAGATCAAGAACGTTGTTACTGCATAAAGGCAAGAATAAATGCTGGTAAATCTTTGACTGGTGACACATAAATAGCTTTCAACTGTAACTAACGTTTTTTCATATTGTGCAAGGTAGTAAGTAACAAGCTATATATCTCATGTAGACACATTTTACACCAGGACTTTTACATATACAATGAAGCACTCTGTTATCGCACCTATCGATAAACCACTTACAGTACAGGAGTATTTTCAGAGTTAATGGAAAATATTGTTGAAAGTACATAGATACAACATTTCATTGTGAGATTATTTTAACCACGTCAGTGTTTGAATCCTGTGTTAAGTTAGCGTTTGTTGAGTTCAAGTTCACTCGAGACATGTCTGGTAGCAACGAGGAGGCATTTCTGTTCGATGCTGTTTCAACAACAATCTGCTTTTTCTCCGAACATTCGGTAGGAACCTCGCTTGCTCCTGCGACCACATCAACGCTGTCACTTTGTCCTGAAGAGTTACTTGCTTTGTCACTTAGAACCGGATTTTGCGAAGCACTGCTCACAACACCTGTCCGATCCTCAATGTTAATGGATTTCAGAAAGCAAACACAACACGAGGGCAGTTTGAAAGTATCCAGGGAAGTTTTACCCTCGTCATTTAGTGCCACCAGCTTTCGGAGTATAAACTTTTGTCTGCACACTGATTCGTAGCCCAAAGGATGTGAATCTCCAAAAAGACACGAGTTTCCTTCCGACCTTAATTTAACATTCAAAAGAAATTAATTAGTTTGCTCAATTTTCTCACGGTAATAAATATTGGGAATTCATTTGGTCCATCTATGACAAATTAAACTACTGAAGTAATGCATACAGGAAACTCTCGCTACAAGAGAACTTTCTAGAGGCAGAAATACTAGAACACATTCCTATTTACCACAATATTATTTTTTCTCCTTATAAGAGCAAGTCATAATTAGAGTCAAATTTTGGAGTTTACAGAGATATTATTACTGATACATCGAGAGTTCACTGTACCATCCCATTAAATGACTGTACATATATAAAAGAGTTATTTTCTCTACTGTACCAGTAACAGATAAAGACTTACGTGCACTTTTCAACTTTGACTCCTTGAATGTAGTCATCATGATTGACAATAAACATCCATTTGTCTTCTTTATTTTTTGCAGCTCGAGGATAAATTGTAACTTCCTAATAATAAAATCCAAAAACAATTATCACACATGTTCTACAAAGGACATCCTCAAAGACACAAAATAAACTTCATTATATTATTTTAAAATATGAAATTGATTCTGATAAACTAATCAAAAATAGACTTACTTGAGAATGGCACAAAGGCGTTTCTGGTTTGACATTGGTTCGTCCAACTAGTGCAAAATCCGCTGCTCCACCAGCCTGTAAAAACAGTAATAACAGCAATAACAAATCTGAGTACTAATTCCAAATTCCCATGAAAGAATAATTACTGGAAATACATCGCAGAAGCAAAAAAAAAAGTAGAACATGTGTAAGTAAATATAATCATCCTACCTTGCCCACTCCATCAACATCACTAAAAATTTTTTTGAACAAGTCTGAACTAATGCTGTTGGTTAAAACACTATTGATGATTTCCCTGTAAAACAAAAAGAAAACAAATTTAATTAGCCTCAATTTAATCTTAACTTGTTAGAATGATACACAATTTATGGGTCCACAAGGCCCTAAGTTAAGCTTACTTGGGATAACTATCTTCGAAATTACTACTATCACAATAGCCGAGAGTATTAGCACATGATGGGTCAATTTTCCCATCAGGGACGGGCGATAGTTTCTCCGTTGACTTATTTCCTTTATTGGAATCATCATCACTAAGACTGGAAGCTCCGGTGACATTGCCACCATGTCTCAATTCAACAATATTTTTTACACTGGAGAAATTTGTCTCCGCTCCCGGATGACCCGGAAGCTTATAAAATGGTTTGGGTGAGGGATTGGTTGTTGTAGGGAAGGCAATCGTTTCCTCTTCCAGTTCTCGCGAACTCTCGGAATTATGAGAGGAACTCGTAGAATCATAATCGAAATCCTTCTCCTCATCATCCAGGCACGGCCCGACAGTTTTTCGGAGCGGAGGACTGGATAACGACGGATCCGGTGAGGATATCTGAACAGGTCTCTTACTCTCCTGGTAACCCCGGATCCATTGATTATTATTGGTGATTTGGTAATGATTATTACTCTCACTTCCAGTAAAGTAAGTCCCATCACTTCGCATTTGCTGAGTGCTACTAGGTCGGTCAGTGGGTTGGTCCAATGAGATGTCCGTAGCTGGTGCGGTTTTTGACTCCAGCGTGGTTGCATCCACTGTCGACGACAACGTTGTCGGAGCCTTCCATGCCGGTTCTTCCCTTGTGTTTGATGATCGTTCCTTGAAAGCCAGGCCAGATTCATTTGAAATTTTGCTACTGGAGTCATTTTGTTTGCTCATATACTCCTCAATCGGTCTCTCTTCTTCTCCCTCATCCTCATTGGGCGGGTAAGGGTGTTTGGAGCTGGAGCCATATACGGTTTCAATATTTTTCGAGGGTTTTACAAAATAGTACTGATTTCGATAACTGGTGATGAAGGATCTGTATCCTAGGTAGGGTTTTGGTGTGGTGGCTCGAGACTCGAAAAGAATTCGACTAGCCATCTGAAGTTGCGTGGGTGTGTATTGATTCTGATCATAGTTCGGAGCACTGTAGGGCCCTCTGTAATCTCTATTACTGTCCCTAACACGGATGTAATGACTCCCCTCTCTCTGATCACCGTCAGGGGAAGAAGCACCCTCGGGTATTACAACCTCGGATAATTCCACCGGGGACACTGTGGTGGCTCCAATTGTTGACGACGACACTCTCCCCGATGATCCGGATCCAGGGGAGGGATTAGAAGGATTGAACGTCGGCCCTAAAGATGATGTTATTGAGTAGCCCCAACCGTATGGTAAGAGGCTGAGACTCACCAGTGCCAATATGAGTGCTGTCATCTAAAAATAGAAACTTTGTATGAGTATCCCGTATCTCCTCGCATAATTATCTGTGGAACATGTAACAGTAAATGTTGTTTATATCTACGTGAGTGTAGGTCAGTGCTTTTATTGTTCGATAATTTTGTATTATTGTTTATTGCGATTGTATTATTTGATACTTTTGTAGTATGTACCTTAAGTAATGTAAATTAATAATTTATGCTAGCTCCGCTCTTTGCTAGCATTTCTGTGTGGCGTCAGCTTGAAAAATGTAAACTGATTTGCTCGTGAACTTTGTCTCAGCCGATGACTAATTTATTGCTATAGTGGAAATATCATGTATAAAAATAGGGGTTCACTTGGGGACAAGAACCGAGCCAACATTGGGTCTCTTCCAATGGTCAAGTGTAACTATAGTGTTGAGAGTGGAAGCATGTAGAGAGTATATGAATGCACGAGCGGCTAAACCATTGTTTAGTTCTATCCTGAACTTGGGAGTTCAAACCATTGACGCAAATCAATGCGAAAATAATAGTCTTTGCACAAAAAATACTTTTTGCTCCGGACAGTAAGTACCCATTGGCACGTGTGGGATGTTGGCATGTATTAAAAAAAATAATACTCAAGCTCTGAAGAGTTAAAATGCCAAGCCCCCAGAGTAAGAGCTTTTGAGTCCTGATCAATCGTCACACAAAGTACGTAATTCCTTGGATTGGAGCTCCTCAGGATTTACATGCTATAAAGGAACTTGACTGCGTACAAGAAGGTCAGTGAGTAGTCGTAGGGAGCACAGCTCGACGTACACACTACTAAAGAGACTCTCTCAGCTTGTTCTGTTCACTGGCAGGCGTAGATTAGATGACCAAATATTTTGCACTCAAGCCCTCCTCACCCTACTCCAACATCCTTATGGCTCTCAGTCAGTCAGTCAGAAGCTGTCTCTCTATCCACACTCAAGGTCAAGTCAAAAGCTGACTGACTCTGCCCCAACCTCAACCTATGATGAGGGGAGCTTCTCTCTCATTTTTAGGCGTCCCTCTCACTCTCATGAGAATAACCCAGAGGAGTACATTTAATTAATGCGGTCAGATTTGCATTCATTCTCGGCAATCCAATATTGTGCTTTTTGACGTAAAAGTGATGTTTAGCCTGGAAAAAACCCAGATACCAGCGGACTCTCCAAATACGTACAGACATTGTAATTTTCTATATACACCTTTCTGTGAATGTATAGGGAAACGTGAGCTCTCTCTCTCTCTCTCTCTCTCTCATTAATGGAGTTTATGCGTGGAAAACATGATACCATTAACTTATGAACACTCCTGTGTCTTAACTGTCAGAGGGCATGAAAACAAAAATTGAGGCTACATTGGGCATGAAAGGGGAACACTTTTGTCGCTTTATATTTTCAGCCAAATTCGCTCTTTCTTCCCCGAATTTTAAATCCTTTAATGGACCTTATGAGTCAGACCAGAGTATTGCGTTTAACTTTGCTATAGACATGCTTATCAGGATTTAGGAGCTCTGCAGAGTTGAACAAATCAGTGTTTCAACTCAAGTCCGTGTGATTACACATTACGTGCACTGTTGTGCTCAAGAAATGAAAGACTGATATATTTTCCGGTCCTGTGGTTGCTTACTAAGAAAGGGCTGATCCTGCTTGCTGTATAGTTTATACATTGAAATGCTTGAGTTTAATAGTAGGGGTATTTATAGGTATGGACTATTTCAAGGTAGATAGTAATCCCATTATTTCTAACCGGTCTTATGGGGCTCTGGCCCGTGGGTGGAAATACTTCCGTGAATAATAATAATTATTACAGGTACATACATAATTATGTATATATGTGCAGGCACGAGATTTGAATAGTATTTAAATGAAATATTTCTTTCTGCTATGCTGTACAGTTGTAACCGCTTTTTTACCCCCTGGCGCCAGCAATTGTGGTTTCTTTTCTTTTTAGTAGGACTCAAATAGCTTCGTATGGGTGAGTTGTTTACGAATACTTGTACACGCTATTTTCGGCTGATTTGCAAAGGCATGCAAGCTGAAAAATAGTTCCAATTTTCATGTAATTTCCTTGGGTAATATTTGATTTTCTTTACAAATTGGCGGCTTTGACTAGCTGGACCATCCTTTCGTAAAGAAAACGCCTTTTAAGAATAAGAATACAGATATTGCATGCGTGCACAAGGTGCTACGAAACAATTGAGGGTCCTTGTGGTTACTCCATATGCATATTTGTAGAGTAAAAATTAACACTCAAGTTCCCCGAAATTGGGGGATTCACAAAGTGCAAAACTTTGTTTTGTTGGTTTTTTTATTTACAGTAGCTTACATTATTTTTTTGAGAGGGAAATTTGTCATACCTAACTATTCTGAGTCACAGATCGATTTCATAACTTCATTTTCGTCATCACCAGTTATGAAGGCACAAAAGTAAACAAAAACTTCAAACTTGTGCATGTTATTATCGATTAGCATAACCTGATGTGACCCTGTGACCTAGAAATGTTAAATGGGTCAACAACATTTTACGTGTGCTTTTAGTAAATGAACATATATTTATGAGATCATAGTAATTATTTGTAATAATTATTAATACATATAATATTAGTCTTCTTTTTATAAATTCCTCACATACCCGAACTCAAGCTGCAGGTACGGCCGAAATCGTTACTTGCCACCTCATATAAAGATATGTAATATCGCTTACAATTACAATAATATATGAAAGTAAGGTACGTGTTCTGGCAGTTCATTTAATGCACGCGATTTACGAAGTGTGTTTTTTTTTGTTCAAAATGCACAGGAGCAGAAAATACTGTGGGGAGTTTAATAGTGAGCCAAAATGTAAAGGAACTATATTGCCCATACAAAAAAAATTCTTCCCTCAAAGAGGAAAAATATGATTGGTGTGTATATACTTGGTGCAACATAGGGATACATGAACACGACATGCTCACACCGAACACACCCATTAATTTTGATTTGGTTTGTCAATAAGCATGCCGCTTTTTGTGCACACTGTATAGAGCATATATAATTACATACTCACTGGAGTCAGAGTTAAAAGTAAGCCTTCGCGTGATTGTACGTACACCTGGAGTGTGTGTTTGTCGACAGGTCAATCAGTCAGAACAAATAATGCAGTTGTTTCTCTTCCCCCAGTTTTGCCATTCATATGTGTGTACAAAAAAGTATTGTACGATTCAATGGACAGATCCAAAATGTAAATACTTACTTAGATTATTAATGGCAAATCTTGCGCATTCAGTCGTACACTCATCTTGCAGCAGCAAGGAATCTGCAGTTGACTTAATTGTAAAAAACACACTTCTAGGAAAAGGGCTGGAAAAAATTGTGTTATTAATTCGTCAACAACCATTTAATAGTGACCGACGAAAAAATGAAAGCAAATTTTGTGTAAATAAAATAACACATTATTTTGTCAGTTCTGACTGGAACCCTTATTGTCAGTCAGTAACTCAGGTTCAGAATTAAAGGAAAACTTACCTGCTTGTAATAATAAATTATTCCGAGCTGTTGGCTCCGTCTTCATGCATAGGCAATCGTCGTAACATGTGCAGATGTAGTATTTCATTTAATGGGGAGCCTTTATTGTACTAGTACGTGGATATGTATTGCATGGCATTTAATTTATAAAATGGAGTAGCTTTATCTTGAAATGAAATGAGCTTAAGACATTAGAGTTTCGTAGATGCACAGAATATAATTCACGTCAGTGAGAGAAATTGTGGTTCATTTCAAGGATTTTTCCTACAACAGTGGTGGGAAAAACTTCCTTTCTGTTCAAGAATGATAATAGTTAGTACTTATACGAACTATGAACTTCATATATTAGTGTGATCGGCTCAAACTCATCTTGTATACAGATAATCTATAGGCACACATAATATACATAGGTAACAAAGTCTAACTATAAGCGTTTACGTGCTACCCTAAAATTATTCTTACATATATAAATATATAGGATATACGCACACGTGTACATAATAGTGCAACCTGTAACAGTCATGCTAGAAAAGGTCTACTTCGTTTGTTTTCGAGGGCATTTAACACATTATTACTGCTTCTCATAAAGTTTCTTATTAAAAATTGAATCGTCATTATCAGACCTATAAAAACCCTGTGTAAATCGACTGAGGCACATGTATTATTCCTAAGGACTTTCCTTAAAGTAACTCACAGGAAACAGTACTACTTCAAAAAAATTGATATTTGCTTACGTCCCCCAATTAGCAAAATATGTTTACACAAAGACTAGTCCTCATGTATACTATTGCCATGTTGTTTTGGACTTTGCTGCAGAACAATAAATTTACTGAGAAACAGCAATTTCGATAGAAGAGATAATATTTTATTTACTCATCCTAAAATTTTGTTGAGTTCAATTTGCTGCTGAATTGCAGTCTAGTCCTGTCGAAGTCATCAATCACTGGCATAGACGTGGTGAGCTGCACGTGTCATTACATGTACATAGATATGTATGTACCAATTAGACTCGAGAATGTTCCATGTGTTTCACAGAGAACGTTGATATTTAATGGGCAAAGACAGAACCAGGGAAATAAATAAATCTTGACATGATGTTCTAAACTTGAGTTGTTGAAACAATGAGTTTTGCATTTAAATGTGACCTGGTCTAAATGTACACATTTGTACGTGTATGCCTCCGTGTGAAGCCTCATTGGTTGAATTTTGTCAAGTTGCCTACTTAGATGTCAAGAACGATGCGTGAAGTCTTGAATTTAAATGAGCACAATTAGTATGAATCGCTACGCCTTGAATTAAATAAACAAAATTCCTGGAATCCAGGTACGTTTGGTTCCTGCACCAACACATTTGTTCGGGACGAAAAATTCAGGGACAATTAATCTTCAACTTAATTACTGAGGAAAACCCATGTTTGAATTGATTTAGATATAGATTTACAGATGTACATTTGTAGTTGTGAAAAAAATATTAATGGTAGGAAATATATTCAGAAAGAAAATAAGGTTGTAATATGCACTGATGTAATAAGGGAGATCTTCCTTGTAACTTGCGAAGTACAAAGTTTGAACTCCTATAATAATTGTTGGGAGTATGCAAGCACGTTCCAAGTTGCATGTCCAGTCTTTATTCTAACATGCACGTCTCATTTTATTACATTTGAATGCACCTGGATGACCAAAGGAAATGAGAGCTTCCTTCAACCATATAATTCAAATCTGCAATGTTTCTCAACACTCTGTATAGCTACTAATTACGTTGCTCTAATAATAAAGAGATGTAAGATTTTGACACGCAGCCACAGGAGTATAATTTTTTAACATGTTTACAGATACATGTTCTAAACAAAAAAAACTAGTTGTCGATGCAAATAGTTTATTACTCTAGAAAATTCGCAATACTTCAGTATTTGAGGCAACAAAGTCCTTGATTTAATATAGCAAGGCATAATACTACATTGGCAACCTTGAATGAGTGCATATTACGTAATGTGAAGATTTTAAAATAATGTTATAGGTAAAATGTAGAGCATGGTTGATCATCCTTATTGTTACATTCCATGAAATAACTAATTTTACTATTTTCATGCTTTTTACGGCATTACAGCTCCAATTGAGAATGGAAGTATAATCCAAAGATTGTACGCATCGACCATACAAATCAGATCTATCTGAAAAACGACCTGCAATAAAGACATTGGTTAAATTCTGCTTCATGTTTTATGTCAGAATTGGTTAAGCATACGCAAGAAACGATAGACGATTCCGGCAACACGTAGTTTTTTTCTGGTTTTCAAGCTTCCAGGTGGAAATAGCAATGAATTAAAATCTCAACCGGAGCGTTGTGTCGAAATCAAAGTAATAGGCTGTTCAAATATTTTACTATTTTTTATGCGAATTCTGTTTATGTATGTGCTTGTGCTTATGTATGTATTTTCACATATTGTTAGCCAGGATGCAATAAGTACATGTGTTAATACAATACGCCTTTTACATTATATTGTGGTCACAGGTGGTCATAGGTTGCAAAAAAATGACATCAAGGGGTAAAACTGAATGACGTTATACATTATAAGAAGACTCACCCCAAAAATTTACCCGTGATATAATCCCTTCAGAAGTATTAGATAGAACCGCACAAAAGGAAATGAAGTGTCTGAAGTTGTATGAAACTTTCAGACCAAAAAAACCTTATCAGATTTCATGGTAGTACGGCTAAAAGGAAACCGATAGACTATTGAACGAAATTCACTTTGGTTAGCCTGTCCCTGGTCAGTTGTTTATCGGGAACAAACAATTTGTGTTGTGTTAAATAAACGCGATTATTATTTCCGGCTGAGTCATACGTTCCCTCCTGAACAGTACCGGCTCCTCAAAAATGTTCTTGTTAATCAAAATAATATTTCCATGAGGTTTGCATTTTCATACACCTCCATAACTTGTGCTTGTTTTTTCCATTCACAACAGCTATTCCATAAAAAGTCTTCGAGGTTACTCTGCATTTTCTGAAAATAAAGGTGGTAAAAAGTTCGAGGTAAATGAGTCATCCAAATAGTTTTTAATAAAATACCAGATTATAATACCCCAGTCCCACAGAAAACTTCCGTAAAAATAAGAATTTTCAATCACACATATTTATATGACTATATCAAACATAACTAATTTTTAATATTTGAATTCTTATAAAACAATTTGACATCTTAATTTGGTTTATCATCCTGAAAAAGTTAGCTTCCTGTACAAATATGATTTTACTACTGGATGATATTCAAACTGGACAATTCAGCTTTCTAAATGAGAACCGAGAGGATCATTTTGATGCATATAACCAGCATAAATTCATTTTTGGTGTTTGGACTTTCGACCTTGCAAGAGTTTTCTCTGTAGACATAAAAGAAACATACAAGTCCAAACTTGGTGGAGAAGAGAGTACAGAATTGTTTACATCAAAATTTCAAGACAAATCATTTCCACGAATAAATGTCCTAATTAACTGCTGTAAATTTTACTGTTACCAATAAAGCTTATGTTACCGTGTACTGTAGCCCCCGTTCACGTAGAACAGTAAAGGACATACTGGTTACATGTAATACGTTTTTGTCAACAAAGACCACTTGGTGTCTACTCGTACAGTTCATTATTCCGAGGAAATTTCTAGCTTCAAATACACTATGTGTCGACGTACCATGCCAACATAATAGAAGCAACAATTGTAACTGTAATGTACATGCAGGTTCCATCAATTTCTTGTTTGCATTGTGCAGGCAGTACAATTCATGTATTTTCTCGAAATGAATAAGTTAAGGACAACCATACAGGATAATGTTATCGGTTATTCGAATTAGACCTTCAACCTTAGTTGTAGCCTGATGTAGTTTGTACAGCTAAGATTGGCATTAATTCTGTAAATACTTATATTCGTGACGCAAATGTAAATTATCATTTTTAGAAGTTCCAGAATTAAGGGCAACCTTTTGTTTTACGCAGTTCTCTTTGTGTCCTAATATTTTCTCCTTGTATGAAGGAAACCTTAAAAACGGTCTCACACAGAATCTTGGATTGAACCATCTAGCAAATACATTAAGATTTTTATTTTCCTTTTGACCTAACGAGAGTGCAAGCACAAACTCATTGGTTTTCTCATAATCATTTCATTACTCATTCAGTCCTCTAATTCTCCTAGCCATCACTGCTTCTCGAATCGTGTTAACTAAACTGATAGATTTAAAAACAAAGTTTACTTTTGTTGGCCTGCACCTTATCAGTAGTTTATCGGAACAAACTATTTGTCGTCAAAAGTAAACTTCAATACTTATTTACGACTGTGCCATAAATTTTGCAAATACAGTAAAACCTGTATATAGTGGCCGTTCATATAGTGGATTCCTGTTTATAGTGGACACATTTTACATTCCGGTCCCACCTCCTATCCTTTAACATAGGAAACTCCCTCTATATAGTGGTTTTCTATATAGTGGAAACCTGCTCATAGTGGACTAATAATCATACCCCTTCAGTTAAAAATGCAGCTTGAAGTACCTGTATATAGTGGTCACCCAGTCAGAACGAAGAAATACAACTCGCGCGAACCCGAACCAATAACATGGCTGCTTGAATTTAACTCAATTACAGGCATTTGGACTACGTTTTTATTTTCAGAGGTTTCGTATTGTATGTATCTGTACTAAATCAAATGCTTATTTATTATGTCCATTGTATCTAAGTAATTTGTTTCTTATTAGTGCATTATTAGATTATTGTTGGGTTCGTGCTGGTATACGTATATGTGTATGTATTTATATAGTGGTCCCTGTCTATAGTGGACAAATTTTGGCGTCCTTAGGAAAACAACTATATACAGGTTTTACTGTATAAGGTCTTCAGTAAAATTCCAGATAGATTTTGAATTCCCAGTCCCACAGACCACTTCCGTAAAAATAAGAATTTTCAATGACACATACTTATATGACTATATCAAACGTAACTAATTTTTAATATCTGAATTCTTATAAAACAATTTGACATCTTAATTTGGTTTAGCATCCTGAATAAGTTAGCTTCCTGTTAGAGTATGGTTTTACCACTAGATGATATTCAAAATGTACAATTCCGCTCTCTAAATGCAGACAGAAGATCATTTCGATGCATATGACCAACATAAATCCATTTTTGATGTTTGGATTTTTGACCCTGCAAGAGGTTTCTCTGAAGACATGAAAGGAGCATACAAGTCCAAACTTGGTGGAGAATTGAGTAGAGTTTACATCAAAATTTCAAGATGCGGGATTTACACGAATAAATGTCCTAAACTATTGTAAATTTTACTGTGCCCCCAAAAACTTATAATACCGTGTACTGTAGCCCCGTTCAAGTAAAACAGCTAATGAAAAATAGATTACATGTTTGAGCAATGCGTTTTAGTCAACAAAGACCACTTGGTGTGTTGCCTTACAGTTCATTATTCCGAGGAAATTTCTAGCTTCAAATATACTGTGCGTTTACATAAAATTACACGCCAGGTAAATACAACACCTCTTCAAATGACAACGAGTGTTTATAATACTGTCCGGTTTCTAAATTTTGCACGTGTGCGTACCTCATACCTCGTTGTCATTAGATCAAGTTCATGATGGATATGAAAATAGATAATCCGATTAACTATTTACTAACGATACAATTGCAAAACACGACGCTATTGTGAACTTACGTGCAGGTTAATCAACGATAAAGCGCATTTGTGAAACGATGTGTAGAACGATGACTTTGGATATTTGTAAGTTGTCGTTCAACGGTGCTTACAATTTTACTATACAGTATCTACATCCGAGAAATCAACGTAACTAAAAACTAAAAATGTGACCAGCCCTTCTACTTAACAAAGATGTTTACTGCGAGGTCTAAAGTTCAAGAGAAAACATTAACCTTTGTTTCCCAGGACTCCAGTATGGCTGTGACGCATAAAAACATTAAATCGTATAAAATACAAGCAATGCAAAGAACTTAACAGTTTAGTGTTCATTGGTTTTAAGGGATGAGATGACTATATTTTAGTGAATTAAACGGAGACTTCGTGCAGTATTTTTCACTTATATAATGGGTCAATTTTGAGACATTTATTGTTATATCAAGGGAGATAATTTTCATCGTGGAGACAAAACATGTCCACATATGTTTCTGCTATGGAGAACATGCTCCATTCAGAGAAACTCGCACAATTACCGGTATGACTATAATACAGTAATATTTAATACTACAACAAAGAAGATAGACAACCGTCCCGAAACAATGAATATAATATGACCAATCCCAAGTATTTACAGCACGGGGTAACTATTCCAAAATTGTGTACAACCTCGTGAGATAGTCTTGTTTTTAAAATTGTTTATTGTCATGATCCACACACAATCATATTTTCCCGTCTTATGTTTCTAGAGAAAGGAATCTTGCTATATACAGCTGTGGATAGGGTTTTAATTAAGACAACTACAGAGTTGCCACTCTTTACATATAAAGGCCCCAGTGTCAGAAAGCAAAAAATGAGAATCGTAGTGTCATTACGAGGTAATGAATCCTGCAATAATCTTTTGATACTTACTAACGTACCTGCCCATTGTATACTTGAATCGGCTTAAGGTTTAAAGATTACATTCTCGGTGGCAATTAGCAACTTCAGGATAGTCGCAGCGAGAGGTTTGGGGAGACGGACCAGAGTCTTGAACGTAATGAAGTGGTGTACTAGTGTGGTTTCCGGCGCACTCCATTTCACAAGCAACGAGCTGAGCTGTACATGCTATATAATGGGTGCATTTTTTAGGATGCGGATAGTTTCCATCGGCATGCCCGGAACAGTCATAATTAAAGGGAACCCCACCAATGCTGCATCGATTCGCTTGTGGAATGATTTTATCTAAACAAAGTTAAAAACTAATTTAAATGTGTTCGCAAGTATAATACATGCACGTATGCATAAATAAAAAGCCGAATTTCGGTAGCTTGACAGTATCACATATCACATTTAACATACAAATGTAATAATTATTATAGACCTGAGTAGGAACTTACTACTTTTTGCATAATTACAACCATCGTTGTTGCAATTAGCAACTTCAGGATAGTCGCAGCGAGAGGTTTGGGGAGAAGGACCAGAATTTTGAACGTAATGAAGAGGTGTTCCCGTGTGATTTTGTGCACACTCTATTTCGCATGCGACGATCCCAGCTGTACAAGCAATGTAGTGAGTGCATTTGGAAGGATGCGGGTAGTTTCCATCTCGTTTGCCACGACAGTTGTATTCTACTGGGTGTCCATTGATGCCACAGAGGTTCCCACTTGGGACATTCAAGCCTAATCAAACGTTTACACAGTGTAAGGCTTTAATTTCAGTACAGTAGTAAAATGTATTATAAAATAGTGTAGTCACTTACTTTGAATAGCGATGACGACTGAGAGCACCAGGAGCAATGAAGTGAGAACGAATTTGAAAGTCATTTTCGAAAATGAAATTGAAATGTCTGCAAACTTTCGAAATAATTGACTTTACGATTTAGTGGAAGAATGAAGCCAACTGATTTGATGTGAACTGATTTACTCTGCCGTTAATTCCCCTATTTATACCCAAATTCGCCCACAAGTGCAAGTGTCAACTTCAAAATTCACTGGAGTTAGCAGTGTGAAATATTCATTGGGATTGGCGTGCTGTCAGTATGTTATTACCCTATTGATCGCATCCAATTCTATTAGCTGATAGTATTCTATACCTAAGCGATTCTTCTGTTATATAAACTGATTACGCTGCTTCCATCCAACAGTGCAATTATTTACATTGATCTGCGTAAACGAATTTAACCTTGTGATTCAAGCATTTGAATAATTGTCTGTCGCCCTATTAGCGCAAACCAAATTTTGAAATTTTGGGGCCAACATGTGTAAGCAATTCAAACATTCTTAATTTACATTGGCCAATGCGTTTAGGGAAAGCAAATTTTTAAATATTGTTTCGTCCAGTCCCTCATTCAAATGGAGCTTACAAATCCTTCGACAATGCCCTAATCCAATCAAGTTGATGAAATTCAATTGGTTATTCCGCTAATGCAATCCGGGCTGTTTGGATTTTATTGAAAATTCATTATTCCAAATCCAAATGATTTAATGTTTATTGCCAAACCCTTAATGTAAATCCAAATTGTGGACTTTCTTGGTAAAGACCTTAACCCAATCGAAATAATTTGGTGTTTTCTTATTGACCCCTTAATCCAATGCGACAAGTAACCTGAATAAATTTCCCACCCATGTCGCAGTTACTACCGACAACATTTATTCGAAGCCAGAATTTCTTATCAATGTAATTTGCAGGTGATATGATTGTCAGGTTACTGTAAATGCTTTATCCCACCCGTGATAACAAAATTATTGTTCTCCCTAATTTTATTATAATTTGTATGTTTAGATCAACCTTACTAACCAGACAAAACACATGCGATTTCGCATCAGAATTCCAGTCAAGGACTAATTTATCATTGGTGACAATTACATAGTGATCATATGTACATATATTGCATGACCAGGAACCAGTACCAGTTTACGAAACAAATCTACACTTCACAAATATCTCGTGTGCAACATATTTCGTAAATTTTGATTTAGTAGGATTATCATTCTTTTCTAAATATTAGTAATACAGTATACCAAAATATACATTTTTCTGCCATTCCCTCTCAAAACTACTGGTTCGGTTATTATAACAATACATTCAAGAGTATACACACGTACTAAACTTGAATCTTAGACCGTCAATGTTACTGAAATGACTAATATTGCAGATACTGTTAGTTTAAACGGGTTAGTATTGTTTCGAAACTTTATTAGAAAATATTTCTAATAATAAAGAGGGACTAGTTTCCGAGAAGGGGATGTAATGATTTGTGGATATCTACGCACGTGTGAGTCAATTATGAGCAGTATTTCCTGGAATTGTAACATGTGCATAATTTACTTGAATCATAAAACAGCATAATTTCCAAGTGGTTTTCTGTCAACACGGTTCTCGAGTAAGTATTCAGGTGTTACTTATGGCTGCAAGTCTACTTAAAGAACTACAGTATTTTATTTTGATTGATCTACGTTTTTAAGTGGACAACAAGCAGATTGAGATCACTGTACTCTTCAATTTCCACTTCAATTTAATTACGACAATTCTGAGTACTCTTGATTTCCTTAAATCAGCAGATGATTAAACTGCCTTAGAAAGAGCAATTTCGACAAAACAGATATTTTATTTACTCTGCATAAAATTTTGCTGAGTTCCATTGGCTGCTGAATTTTAACTCCTCCCCTGTCGAAGTCATCAATCACTGGTACAGACGTGGGGATCTGCACGTGTCATTTTATAAAGATAGATATGCACCAATTATACATAAGAGTATTCTGTACGTTTTACAGAGAACGTTTCGATTTACTGAGCAAGTTACGGAATTCAAATTAAACTATTTGGTGGTTAAACAAATGCATAACCCGCAATGCAGGGGGATATTGGCTCAGCCCGAAACGATTCCTGAAAAAGGAAACTTAATGTTTTTAAACATGCACATTTCAGCATGGATTTCCAAGGAACATCTACCATACATTAAAAACCATACATGTCGGATGAAGGCTAGACAAACCAACACTCGAAAAAGTTTAAATACAAGAGTAATATTTCTCCATCCAAAGATAACGACGCTTGTTTGAAAAATTCAGTTAATGCAAGATGTTCCGTCCCAAATCCAACCAGAGGGTCCCGCAAATTGCCCGCACCACTGATAATTGTGACAAACACAACACATTTAATCGTTGTGGCACACTAAACACAAAAAAGAAACCCACTAACAAAATCTCCACCAATCCAACTACCTGCGGCAATTGACTATCACCACCAACGTCAAATCGTCAAAGAAATGGCAATATCGGCTCTAAACTCAAAGTTCCAGGTGTACTTCTTTTATCCCGCGTTATAGAAGTAAGGGTATCGTGTTAAGTAAACTGATAGATTTAAAAACAAAGTTTAATTTTGTTGGCCTGCACCTGGTCAGTTTTTTATCGGGAACAAACAAACTATTTGGCGTGAAAAGTAAACGTCAATATTTATTTACGACTGAGCCATAAATTTTGCAAATAGAAGGTCTTCAGTAAACTTCCAGATAGATTTTGAATTCCCAGTCCCACAGACCACTTCCGTAAAAATAAGAATTTTCAATGACACATACTTATATGACTATATCAAACGTAACTAATTTTTAATATCTGAATTCTTATAAAACAATTTGACATCTTAATTTGGTTTAGCATCCTGAATAAGTTAGCTTCCTGTTAGAGTATGGTTTTACCACTAGATGATATTCAAAATGTACAATTCCGCTCTCTAAATGCAGACAGAAGATCATTTCGATGCATATGACCAACATAAATCCATTTTTGATGTTTGGATTTTTGACCCTGCAAGAGGTTTCTCTGAAGACATGAAAGGAGCATACAAGTCCAAACTTGGTGGAGAATTGAGTAGAGTTTACATCAAAATTTCAAGATGCGGGATTTACACGAATAAATGTCCTAAACTATTGTAAATTTTACTGTGCCCCCAAAAACTTATAATACCGTGTACTGTAGCCCCGTTCAAGTAAAACAGCTAATGAAAAATAGATTACATGTTTGAGCAATGCGTTTTAGTCAACAAAGACCACTTGGTGTGTTGCCTTACAGTTCATTATTCCGAGGAAATTTCTAGCTTCAAATATACTGTGCGTTTACATAAAATTACACGCCAGGTAAATACAACACCTCTTCAAATGACAACGAGTGTTTATAATACTGTCCGGTTTCTAAATTTTGCACGTGTGCGTACCTCATACCTCGTTGTCATTAGATCAAGTTCATGATGGATATGAAAATAGATAATCCGATTAACTATTTACTAACGATACAATTGCAAAACACGACGCTATTGTGAACTTACGTGCAGGTTAATCAACGATAAAGCGCATTTGTGAAACGATGTGTAGAACGATGACTTTGGATATTTGTAAGTTGTCGTTCAACGGTGCTTACAATTTTACTATACAGTATCTACATCCGAGAAATCAACGTAACTAAAAACTAAAAATGTGACCAGCCCTTCTACTTAACAAAGATGTTTACTGCGAGGTCTAAAGTTCAAGAGAAAACATTAACCTTTGTTTCCCAGGACTCCAGTATGGCTGTGACGCATAAAAACATTAAATCGTATAAAATACAAGCAATGCAAAGAACTTAACAGTTTAGTGTTCATTGGTTTTAAGGGATGAGATGACTATATTTTAGTGAATTAAACGGAGACTTCGTGCAGTATTTTTCACTTATATAATGGGTCAATTTTGAGACATTTATTGTTATATCAAGGGAGATAATTTTCATCGTGGAGACAAAACATGTCCACATATGTTTCTGCTATGGAGAACATGCTCCATTCAGAGAAACTCGCACAATTACCGGTATGACTATAATACAGTAATATTTAATACTACAACAAAGAAGATAGACAACCGTCCCGAAACAATGAATATAATATGACCAATCCCAAGTATTTACAGCACGGGGTAACTATTCCAAAATTGTGTACAACCTCGTGAGATAGTCTTGTTTTTAAAATTGTTTATTGTCATGATCCACACACAATCATATTTTCCCGTCTTATGTTTCTAGAGAAAGGAATCTTGCTATATACAGCTGTGGATAGGGTTTTAATTAAGACAACTACAGAGTTGCCACTCTTTACATATAAAGGCCCCAGTGTCAGAAAGCAAAAAATGAGAATCGTAGTGTCATTACGAGGTAATGAATCCTGCAATAATCTTTTGATACTTACTAACGTACCTGCCCATTGTATACTTGAATCGGCTTAAGGTTTAAAGATTACATTCTCGGTGGCAATTAGCAACTTCAGGATAGTCGCAGCGAGAGGTTTGGGGAGACGGACCAGAGTCTTGAACGTAATGAAGTGGTGTACTAGTGTGGTTTCCGGCGCACTCCATTTCACAAGCAACGAGCTGAGCTGTACATGCTATATAATGGGTGCATTTTTTAGGATGCGGATAGTTTCCATCGGCATGCCCGGAACAGTCATAATTAAAGGGAACCCCACCAATGCTGCATCGATTCGCTTGTGGAATGATTTTATCTAAACAAAGTTAAAAACTAATTTAAATGTGTTCGCAAGTATAATACATGCACGTATGCATAAATAAAAAGCCGAATTTCGGTAGCTTGACAGTATCACATATCACATTTAACATACAAATGTAATAATTATTATAGACCTGAGTAGGAACTTACTACTTTTTGCATAATTACAACCATCGTTGTTGCAATTAGCAACTTCAGGATAGTCGCAGCGAGAGGTTTGGGGAGAAGGACCAGAATTTTGAACGTAATGAAGAGGTGTTCCCGTGTGATTTTGTGCACACTCTATTTCGCATGCGACGATCCCAGCTGTACAAGCAATGTAGTGAGTGCATTTGGAAGGATGCGGGTAGTTTCCATCTCGTTTGCCACGACAGTTGTATTCTACTGGGTGTCCATTGATGCCACAGAGGTTCCCACTTGGGACATTCAAGCCTAATCAAACGTTTACACAGTGTAAGGCTTTAATTTCAGTACAGTAGTAAAATGTATTATAAAATTGTGTAGTCACTTACTTTGAATAGCGATGACGACTGAGAGCACCAGGAGCAATGAAGTGAGAACGAATTTGAAAGTCATTTTCGAAAATGAAATTGAAATGTCTGCAAACTTTCGAAATAATTGACTTTACGATTTAGTGGAAGAATGAAGCCAACTGATTTGATGTGAACTGATTTACTCTGCCGTTAATTCCCCTATTTATACCCAAATTCGCCCACAAGTGCAAGTGTCAACTTCAAAATTCACTGGAGTTAGCAGTGTGAAATATTCATTGGGATTGGCGTGCTGTCAGTATGTTATTACCCTATTGATCGCATCCAATTCTATTAGCTGATAGTATTCTATACCTAAGCGATTCTTCTGTTATATAAACTGATTACGCTGCTTCCATCCAACAGTGCAATTATTTACATTGATCTGCGTAAACGAATTTAACCTTGTGATTCAAGCATTTGAATAATTGTCTGTCGCCCTATTAGCGCAAACCAAATTTTGAAATTTTGGGGCCAACATGTGTAAGCAATTCAAACATTCTTAATTTACATTGGCCAATGCGTTTAGGGAAAGCAAATTTTTAAATATTGTTTCGTCCAGTCCCTCATTCAAATGGAGCTTACAAATCCTTCGACAATGCCCTAATCCAATCAAGTTGATGAAATTCAATTGGTTATTCCGCTAATGCAATCCGGGCTGTTTGGATTTTATTGAAAATTCATTATTCCAAATCCAAATGATTTAATGTTTATTGCCAAACCCTTAATGTAAATCCAAATTGTGGACTTTCTTGGTAAAGACCTTAACCCAATCGAAATAATTTGGTGTTTTCTTATTGACCCCTTAATCCAATGCGACAAGTAACCTGAATAAATTTCCCACCCATGTCGCAGTTACTACCGACAACATTTATTCGAAGCCAGAATTTCTTATCAATGTAATTTGCAGGTGATATGATTGTCAGGTTACTGTAAATGCTTTATCCCACCCGTGATAACAAAATTATTGTTCTCCCTAATTTTATTATAATTTGTATGTTTAGATCAACCTTACTAACCAGACAAAACACATGCGATTTCGCATCAGAATTCCAGTCAAGGACTAATTTATCATTGGTGACAATTACATAGTGATCATATGTACATATATTGCATGACCAGGAACCAGTACCAGTTTACGAAACAAATCTACACTTCACAAATATCTCGTGTGCAACATATTTCGTAAATTTTGATTTAGTAGGATTATCATTCTTTTCTAAATATTAGTAATACAGTATACCAAAATATACATTTTTCTGCCATTCCCTCTCAAAACTACTGGTTCGGTTATTATAACAATACATTCAAGAGTATACACACGTACTAAACTTGAATCTTAGACCGTCAATGTTACTGAAATGACTAATATTGCAGATACTGTTAGTTTAAACGGGTTAGTATTGTTTCGAAACTTTATTAGAAAATATTTCTAATAATAAAGAGGGACTAGTTTCCGAGAAGGGGATGTAATGATTTGTGGATATCTACGCACGTGTGAGTCAATTATGAGCAGTATTTCCTGGAATTGTAACATGTGCATAATTTACTTGAATCATAAAACAGCATAATTTCCAAGTGGTTTTCTGTCAACACGGTTCTCGAGTAAGTATTCAGGTGTTACTTATGGCTGCAAGTCTACTTAAAGAACTACAGTATTTTATTTTGATTGATCTACGTTTTTAAGTGGACAACAAGCAGATTGAGATCACTGTACTCTTCAATTTCCACTTCAATTTAATTACGACAATTCTGAGTACTCTTGATTTCCTTAAATCAGCAGATGATTAAACTGCCTTAGAAAGAGCAATTTCGACAAAACAGATATTTTATTTACTCTGCATAAAATTTTGCTGAGTTCCATTGGCTGCTGAATTTTAACTCCTCCCCTGTCGAAGTCATCAATCACTGGTACAGACGTGGGGATCTGCACGTGTCATTTTATAAAGATAGATATGCACCAATTATACATAAGAGTATTCTGTACGTTTTACAGAGAACGTTTCGATTTACTGAGCAAGTTACGGAATTCAAATTAAACTATTTGGTGGTTAAACAAATGCATAACCCGCAATGCAGGGGGATATTGGCTCAGCCCGAAACGATTCCTGAAAAAGGAAACTTAATGTTTTTAAACATGCACATTTCAGCATGGATTTCCAAGGAACATCTACCATACATTAAAAACCATACATGTCGGATGAAGGCTAGACAAACCAACACTCGAAAAAGTTTAAATACAAGAGTAATATTTCTCCATCCAAAGATAACGACGCTTGTTTGAAAAATTCAGTTAATGCAAGATGTTCCGTCCCAAATCCAACCAGAGGGTCCCGCAAATTGCCCGCACCACTGATAATTGTGACAAACACAACACATTTAATCGTTGTGGCACACTAAACACAAAAAAGAAACCCACTAACAAAATCTCCACCAATCCAACTACCTGCGGCAATTGACTATCACCACCAACGTCAAATCGTCAAAGAAATGGCAATATCGGCTCTAAACTCAAAGTTCCAGGTGTACTTCTTTTATCCCGCGTTATAGAAGTAAGGGTATCGTGTTAAGTAAACTGATAGATTTAAAAACAAAGTTTAATTTTGTTGGCCTGCACCTGGTCAGTTTTTTATCGGGAACAAACAAACTATTTGGCGTGAAAAGTAAACGTCAATATTTATTTACGACTGAGCCATAAATTTTGCAAATAGAAGGTCTTCAGTAAACTTCCAGATAGATTTTGAATTCCCAGTCCCACAGACCACTTCCGTAAAAACAAGAATTTTCAATGACACATACTTATATGACTATATCAAACGTAACTAATTTTTAATATCTGAATTCTTATAAAACAATTTGACATCTTAATTTGGTTTAGCATCCTGAATAAGTTAGCTTCCTGTTAGAGTATGGTTTTACCACTAGATGATATTCAAAATGTACAATTCCGCTCTCTAAATGCAGACAGAAGATCATTTCGATGCATATGACCAACATAAATCCATTTTTGATGTTTGGATTTTTGACCCTGCAAGAGGTTTCTCTGAAGACATGAAAGGAGCATACAAGTCCAAACTTGGTGGAGAATTGAGTAGAGTTTACATCAAAATTTCAAGATGCGGGATTTACACGAATAAATGTCCTAAACTATTGTAAATTTTACTGTGCCCCCAAAAACTTATAATACCGTGTACTGTAGCCCCGTTCAAGTAAAACAGCTAATGAAAAATATATTACATGTTTGAGCAATGCGTTTTAGTCAACAAAGACCACTTGGTGTGTTGCCTTACAGTTCATTATTCCGAGGAAATTTCTAGCTTCAAATATACTGTGCGTTTACATAAAATTACACGCCAGGTAAATACAACACCTCTTCAAATGACAACGAGTGTTTATAATACTGTCCGGTTTCTAAATTTTGCACGTGTGCGTACCTCATACCTCGTTGTCATTAGATCAAGTTCATGATGGATATGAAAATAGATAATCCGATTAACTATTTACTAACGATACAATTGCAAAACACGACGCTATTGTGAACTTACGTGCAGGTTAATCAACGATAAAGCGCATTTGTGAAACGATGTGTAGAACGATGACTTTGGATATTTGTAAGTTGTCGTTCAACGGTGCTTACAATTTTACTATACAGTATCTACATCCGAGAAATCAACGTAACTAAAAACTAAAAATGTGACCAGCCCTTCTACTTAACAAAGATGTTTACTGCGAGGTCTAAAGTTCAAGAGAAAACATTAACCTTTGTTTCCCAGGACTCCAGTATGGCTGTGACGCATAAAAACATTAAATCGTATAAAATACAAGCAATGCAAAGAACTTAACAGTTTAGTGTTCATTGGTTTTAAGGGATGAGATGACTATATTTTAGTGAATTAAACGGAGACTTCGTGCAGTATTTTTCACTTATATAATGGGTCAATTTTGAGACATTTATTGTTATATCAAGGGAGATAATTTTCATCGTGGAGACAAAACATGTCCACATATGTTTCTGCTATGGAGAACATGCTCCATTCAGAGAAACTCGCACAATTACCGGTATGACTATAATACAGTAATATTTAATACTACAACAAAGAAGATAGACAACCGTCCCGAAACAATGAATATAATATGACCAATCCCAAGTATTTACAGCACGGGGTAACTATTCCAAAATTGTGTACAACCTCGTGAGATAGTCTTGTTTTTAAAATTGTTTATTGTCATGATCCACACACAATCATATTTTCCCGTCTTATGTTTCTAGAGAAAGGAATCTTGCTATATACAGCTGTGGATAGGGTTTTAATTAAGACAACTACAGAGTTGCCACTCTTTACATATAAAGGCCCCAGTGTCAGAAAGCAAAAAATGAGAATCGTAGTGTCATTACGAGGTAATGAATCCTGCAATAATCTTTTGATACTTACTAACGTACCTGCCCATTGTATACTTGAATCGGCTTAAGGTTTAAAGATTACATTCTCGGTGGCAATTAGCAACTTCAGGATAGTCGCAGCGAGAGGTTTGGGGAGACGGACCAGAGTCTTGAACGTAATGAAGTGGTGTACTAGTGTGGTTTCCGGCGCACTCCATTTCACAAGCAACGAGCTGAGCTGTACATGCTATATAATGGGTGCATTTTTTAGGATGCGGATAGTTTCCATCGGCATGCCCGGAACAGTCATAATTAAAGGGAACCCCACCAATGCTGCATCGATTCGCTTGTGGAATGATTTTATCTAAACAAAGTTAAAAACTAATTTAAATGTGTTCGCAAGTATAATACATGCACGTATGCATAAATAAAAAGCCGAATTTCGGTAGCTTGACAGTATCACATATCACATTTAACATACAAATGTAATAATTATTATAGACCTGAGTAGGAACTTACTACTTTTTGCATAATTACAACCATCGTTGTTGCAATTAGCAACTTCAGGATAGTCGCAGCGAGAGGTTTGGGGAGAAGGACCAGAATTTTGAACGTAATGAAGAGGTGTTCCCGTGTGATTTTGTGCACACTCTATTTCGCATGCGACGATCCCAGCTGTACAAGCAATGTAGTGAGTGCATTTGGAAGGATGCGGGTAGTTTCCATCTCGTTTGCCACGACAGTTGTATTCTACTGGGTGTCCATTGATGCCACAGAGGTTCCCACTTGGGACATTCAAGCCTAATCAAACGTTTACACAGTGTAAGGCTTTAATTTCAGTACAGTAGTAAAATGTATTATAAAATTGTGTAGTCACTTACTTTGAATAGCGATGACGACTGAGAGCACCAGGAGCAATGAAGTGAGAACGAATTTGAAAGTCATTTTCGAAAATGAAATTGAAATGTCTGCAAACTTTCGAAATAATTGACTTTACGATTTAGTGGAAGAATGAAGCCAACTGATTTGATGTGAACTGATTTACTCTGCCGTTAATTCCCCTATTTATACCCAAATTCGCCCACAAGTGCAAGTGTCAACTTCAAAATTCACTGGAGTTAGCAGTGTGAAATATTCATTGGGATTGGCGTGCTGTCAGTATGTTATTACCCTATTGATCGCATCCAATTCTATTAGCTGATAGTATTCTATACCTAAGCGATTCTTCTGTTATATAAACTGATTACGCTGCTTCCATCCAACAGTGCAATTATTTACATTGATCTGCGTAAACGAATTTAACCTTGTGATTCAAGCATTTGAATAATTGTCTGTCGCCCTATTAGCGCAAACCAAATTTTGAAATTTTGGGGCCAACATGTGTAAGCAATTCAAACATTCTTAATTTACATTGGCCAATGCGTTTAGGGAAAGCAAATTTTTAAATATTGTTTCGTCCAGTCCCTCATTCAAATGGAGCTTACAAATCCTTCGACAATGCCCTAATCCAATCAAGTTGATGAAATTCAATTGGTTATTCCGCTAATGCAATCCGGGCTGTTTGGATTTTATTGAAAATTCATTATTCCAAATCCAAATGATTTAATGTTTATTGCCAAACCCTTAATGTAAATCCAAATTGTGGACTTTCTTGGTAAAGACCTTAACCCAATCGAAATAATTTGGTGTTTTCTTATTGACCCCTTAATCCAATGCGACAAGTAACCTGAATAAATTTCCCACCCATGTCGCAGTTACTACCGACAACATTTATTCGAAGCCAGAATTTCTTATCAATGTAATTTGCAGGTGATATGATTGTCAGGTTACTGTAAATGCTTTATCCCACCCGTGATAACAAAATTATTGTTCTCCCTAATTTTATTATAATTTGTATGTTTAGATCAACCTTACTAACCAGACAAAACACATGCGATTTCGCATCAGAATTCCAGTCAAGGACTAATTTATCATTGGTGACAATTACATAGTGATCATATGTACATATATTGCATGACCAGGAACCAGTACCAGTTTACGAAACAAATCTACACTTCACAAATATCTCGTGTGCAACATATTTCGTAAATTTTGATTTAGTAGGATTATCATTCTTTTCTAAATATTAGTAATACAGTATACCAAAATATACATTTTTCTGCCATTCCCTCTCAAAACTACTGGTTCGGTTATTATAACAATACATTCAAGAGTATACACACGTACTAAACTTGAATCTTAGACCGTCAATGTTACTGAAATGACTAATATTGCAGATACTGTTAGTTTAAACGGGTTAGTATTGTTTCGAAACTTTATTAGAAAATATTTCTAATAATAAAGAGGGACTAGTTTCCGAGAAGGGGATGTAATGATTTGTGGATATCTACGCACGTGTGAGTCAATTATGAGCAGTATTTCCTGGAATTGTAACATGTGCATAATTTACTTGAATCATAAAACAGCATAATTTCCAAGTGGTTTTCTGTCAACACGGTTCTCGAGTAAGTATTCAGGTGTTACTTATGGCTGCAAGTCTACTTAAAGAACTACAGTATTTTATTTTGATTGATCTACGTTTTTAAGTGGACAACAAGCAGATTGAGATCACTGTACTCTTCAATTTCCACTTCAATTTAATTACGACAATTCTGAGTACTCTTGATTTCCTTAAATCAGCAGATGATTAAACTGCCTTAGAAAGAGCAATTTCGACAAAACAGATATTTTATTTACTCTGCATAAAATTTTGCTGAGTTCCATTGGCTGCTGAATTTTAACTCCTCCCCTGTCGAAGTCATCAATCACTGGTACAGACGTGGGGATCTGCACGTGTCATTTTATAAAGATAGATATGCACCAATTATACATAAGAGTATTCTGTACGTTTTACAGAGAACGTTTCGATTTACTGAGCAAGTTACGGAATTCAAATTAAACTATTTGGTGGTTAAACAAATGCATAACCCGCAATGCAGGGGGATATTGGCTCAGCCCGAAACGATTCCTGAAAAAGGAAACTTAATGTTTTTAAACATGCACATTTCAGCATGGATTTCCAAGGAACATCTACCATACATTAAAAACCATACATGTCGGATGAAGGCTAGACAAACCAACACTCGAAAAAGTTTAAATACAAGAGTAATATTTCTCCATCCAAAGATAACGACGCTTGTTTGAAAAATTCAGTTAATGCAAGATGTTCCGTCCCAAATCCAACCAGAGGGTCCCGCAAATTGCCCGCACCACTGATAATTGTGACAAACACAACACATTTAATCGTTGTGGCACACTAAACACAAAAAAGAAACCCACTAACAAAATCTCCACCAATCCAACTACCTGCGGCAATTGACTATCACCACCAACGTCAAATCGTCAAAGAAATGGCAATATCGGCTCTAAACTCAAAGTTCCAGGTGTACTTCTTTTATCCCGCGTTATAGAAGTAAGGGTATCGTGTTAAGTAAACTGATAGATTTAAAAACAAAGTTTAATTTTGTTGGCCTGCACCTGGTCAGTTTTTTATCGGGAACAAACAAACTATTTGGCGTGAAAAGTAAACGTCAATATTTATTTACGACTGAGCCATAAATTTTGCAAATAGAAGGTCTTCAGTAAACTTCCAGATAGATTTTGAATTCCCAGTCCCACAGACCACTTCCGTAAAAATAAGAATTTTCAATGACACATACTTATATGACTATATCAAACGTAACTAATTTTTAATATCTGAATTCTTATAAAACAATTTGACATCTTAATTTGGTTTAGCATCCTGAATAAGTTAGCTTCCTGTTAGAGTATGGTTTTACCACTAGATGATATTCAAAATGTACAATTCCGCTCTCTAAATGCAGACAGAAGATCATTTCGATGCATATGACCAACATAAATCCATTTTTGATGTTTGGATTTTTGACCCTGCAAGAGGTTTCTCTGAAGACATGAAAGGAGCATACAAGTCCAAACTTGGTGGAGAATTGAGTAGAGTTTACATCAAAATTTCAAGATGCGGGATTTACACGAATAAATGTCCTAAACTATTGTAAATTTTACTGTGCCCCCAAAAACTTATAATACCGTGTACTGTAGCCCCGTTCAAGTAAAACAGCTAATGAAAAATAGATTACATGTTTGAGCAATGCGTTTTAGTCAACAAAGACCACTTGGTGTGTTGCCTTACAGTTCATTATTCCGAGGAAATTTCTAGCTTCAAATATACTGTGCGTTTACATAAAATTACACGCCAGGTAAATACAACACCTCTTCAAATGACAACGAGTGTTTATAATACTGTCCGGTTTCTAAATTTTGCACGTGTGCGTACCTCATACCTCGTTGTCATTAGATCAAGTTCATGATGGATATGAAAATAGATAATCCGATTAACTATTTACTAACGATACAATTGCAAAACACGACGCTATTGTGAACTTACGTGCAGGTTAATCAACGATAAAGCGCATTTGTGAAACGATGTGTAGAACGATGACTTTGGATATTTGTAAGTTGTCGTTCAACGGTGCTTACAATTTTACTATACAGTATCTACATCCGAGAAATCAACGTAACTAAAAACTAAAAATGTGACCAGCCCTTCTACTTAACAAAGATGTTTACTGCGAGGTCTAAAGTTCAAGAGAAAACATTAACCTTTGTTTCCCAGGACTCCAGTATGGCTGTGACGCATAAAAACATTAAATCGTATAAAATACAAGCAATGCAAAGAACTTAACAGTTTAGTGTTCATTGGTTTTAAGGGATGAGATGACTATATTTTAGTGAATTAAACGGAGACTTCGTGCAGTATTTTTCACTTATATAATGGGTCAATTTTGAGACATTTATTGTTATATCAAGGGAGATAATTTTCATCGTGGAGACAAAACATGTCCACATATGTTTCTGCTATGGAGAACATGCTCCATTCAGAGAAACTCGCACAATTACCGGTATGACTATAATACAGTAATATTTAATACTACAACAAAGAAGATAGACAACCGTCCCGAAACAATGAATATAATATGACCAATCCCAAGTATTTACAGCACGGGGTAACTATTCCAAAATTGTGTACAACCTCGTGAGATAGTCTTGTTTTTAAAATTGTTTATTGTCATGATCCACACACAATCATATTTTCCCGTCTTATGTTTCTAGAGAAAGGAATCTTGCTATATACAGCTGTGGATAGGGTTTTAATTAAGACAACTACAGAGTTGCCACTCTTTACATATAAAGGCCCCAGTGTCAGAAAGCAAAAATGAGAATCGTAGTGTCATTACGAGGTAATGAATCCTGCAATAATCTTTTGATACTTACTAACGTACCTGCCCATTGTATACTTGAATCGGCTTAAGGTTTAAAGATTACATTCTCGGTGGCAATTAGCAACTTCAGGATAGTCGCAGCGAGAGGTTTGGGGAGACGGACCAGAGTCTTGAACGTAATGAAGTGGTGTACTAGTGTGGTTTCCGGCGCACTCCATTTCACAAGCAACGAGCTGAGCTGTACATGCTATATAATGGGTGCATTTTTTAGGATGCGGATAGTTTCCATCGGCATGCCCGGAACAGTCATAATTAAAGGGAACCCCACCAATGCTGCATCGATTCGCTTGTGGAATGATTTTATCTAAACAAAGTTAAAAACTAATTTAAATGTGTTCGCAAGTATAATACATGCACGTATGCATAAATAAAAAGCCGAATTTCGGTAGCTTGACAGTATCACATATCACATTTAACATACAAATGTAATAATTATTATAGACCTGAGTAGGAACTTACTACTTTTTGCATAATTACAACCATCGTTGTTGCAATTAGCAACTTCAGGATAGTCGCAGCGAGAGGTTTGGGGAGAAGGACCAGAATTTTGAACGTAATGAAGAGGTGTTCCCGTGTGATTTTGTGCACACTCTATTTCGCATGCGACGATCCCAGCTGTACAAGCAATGTAGTGAGTGCATTTGGAAGGATGCGGGTAGTTTCCATCTCGTTTGCCACGACAGTTGTATTCTACTGGGTGTCCATTGATGCCACAGAGGTTCCCACTTGGGACATTCAAGCCTAATCAAACGTTTACACAGTGTAAGGCTTTAATTTCAGTACAGTAGTAAAATGTATTATAAAATTGTGTAGTCACTTACTTTGAATAGCGATGACGACTGAGAGCACCAGGAGCAATGAAGTGAGAACGAATTTGAAAGTCATTTTCGAAAATGAAATTGAAATGTCTGCAAACTTTCGAAATAATTGACTTTACGATTTAGTGGAAGAATGAAGCCAACTGATTTGATGTGAACTGATTTACTCTGCCGTTAATTCCCCTATTTATACCCAAATTCGCCCACAAGTGCAAGTGTCAACTTCAAAATTCACTGGAGTTAGCAGTGTGAAATATTCATTGGGATTGGCGTGCTGTCAGTATGTTATTACCCTATTGATCGCATCCAATTCTATTAGCTGATAGTATTCTATACCTAAGCGATTCTTCTGTTATATAAACTGATTACGCTGCTTCCATCCAACAGTGCAATTATTTACATTGATCTGCGTAAACGAATTTAACCTTGTGATTCAAGCATTTGAATAATTGTCTGTCGCCCTATTAGCGCAAACCAAATTTTGAAATTTTGGGGCCAACATGTGTAAGCAATTCAAACATTCTTAATTTACATTGGCCAATGCGTTTAGGGAAAGCAAATTTTTAAATATTGTTTCGTCCAGTCCCTCATTCAAATGGAGCTTACAAATCCTTCGACAATGCCCTAATCCAATCAAGTTGATGAAATTCAATTGGTTATTCCGCTAATGCAATCCGGGCTGTTTGGATTTTATTGAAAATTCATTATTCCAAATCCAAATGATTTAATGTTTATTGCCAAACCCTTAATGTAAATCCAAATTGTGGACTTTCTTGGTAAAGACCTTAACCCAATCGAAATAATTTGGTGTTTTCTTATTGACCCCTTAATCCAATGCGACAAGTAACCTGAATAAATTTCCCACCCATGTCGCAGTTACTACCGACAACATTTATTCGAAGCCAGAATTTCTTATCAATGTAATTTGCAGGTGATATGATTGTCAGGTTACTGTAAATGCTTTATCCCACCCGTGATAACAAAATTATTGTTCTCCCTAATTTTATTATAATTTGTATGTTTAGATCAACCTTACTAACCAGACAAAACACATGCGATTTCGCATCAGAATTCCAGTCAAGGACTAATTTATCATTGGTGACAATTACATAGTGATCATATGTACATATATTGCATGACCAGGAACCAGTACCAGTTTACGAAACAAATCTACACTTCACAAATATCTCGTGTGCAACATATTTCGTAAATTTTGATTTAGTAGGATTATCATTCTTTTCTAAATATTAGTAATACAGTATACCAAAATATACATTTTTCTGCCATTCCCTCTCAAAACTACTGGTTCGGTTATTATAACAATACATTCAAGAGTATACACACGTACTAAACTTGAATCTTAGACCGTCAATGTTACTGAAATGACTAATATTGCAGATACTGTTAGTTTAAACGGGTTAGTATTGTTTCGAAACTTTATTAGAAAATATTTCTAATAATAAAGAGGGACTAGTTTCCGAGAAGGGGATGTAATGATTTGTGGATATCTACGCACGTGTGAGTCAATTATGAGCAGTATTTCCTGGAATTGTAACATGTGCATAATTTACTTGAATCATAAAACAGCATAATTTCCAAGTGGTTTTCTGTCAACACGGTTCTCGAGTAAGTATTCAGGTGTTACTTATGGCTGCAAGTCTACTTAAAGAACTACAGTATTTTATTTTGATTGATCTACGTTTTTAAGTGGACAACAAGCAGATTGAGATCACTGTACTCTTCAATTTCCACTTCAATTTAATTACGACAATTCTGAGTACTCTTGATTTCCTTAAATCAGCAGATGATTAAACTGCCTTAGAAAGAGCAATTTCGACAAAACAGATATTTTATTTACTCTGCATAAAATTTTGCTGAGTTCCATTGGCTGCTGAATTTTAACTCCTCCCCTGTCGAAGTCATCAATCACTGGTACAGACGTGGGGATCTGCACGTGTCATTTTATAAAGATAGATATGCACCAATTATACATAAGAGTATTCTGTACGTTTTACAGAGAACGTTTCGATTTACTGAGCAAGTTACGGAATTCAAATTAAACTATTTGGTGGTTAAACAAATGCATAACCCGCAATGCAGGGGGATATTGGCTCAGCCCGAAACGATTCCTGAAAAAGGAAACTTAATGTTTTTAAACATGCACATTTCAGCATGGATTTCCAAGGAACATCTACCATACATTAAAAACCATACATGTCGGATGAAGGCTAGACAAACCAACACTCGAAAAAGTTTAAATACAAGAGTAATATTTCTCCATCCAAAGATAACGACGCTTGTTTGAAAAATTCAGTTAATGCAAGATGTTCCGTCCCAAATCCAACCAGAGGGTCCCGCAAATTGCCCGCACCACTGATAATTGTGACAAACACAACACATTTAATCGTTGTGGCACACTAAACACAAAAAAGAAACCCACTAACAAAATCTCCACCAATCCAACTACCTGCGGCAATTGACTATCACCACCAACGTCAAATCGTCAAAGAAATGGCAATATCGGCTCTAAACTCAAAGTTCCAGGTGTACTTCTTTTATCCCGCGTTATAGAAGTAAGGGTATCGTGTTAAGTAAACTGATAGATTTAAAAACAAAGTTTAATTTTGTTGGCCTGCACCTGGTCAGTTTTTTATCGGGAACAAACAAACTATTTGGCGTGAAAAGTAAACGTCAATATTTATTTACGACTGAGCCATAAATTTTGCAAATAGAAGGTCTTCAGTAAACTTCCAGATAGATTTTGAATTCCCAGTCCCACAGACCACTTCCGTAAAAATAAGAATTTTCAATGACACATACTTATATGACTATATCAAACGTAACTAATTTTTAATATCTGAATTCTTATAAAACAATTTGACATCTTAATTTGGTTTAGCATCCTGAATAAGTTAGCTTCCTGTTAGAGTATGGTTTTACCACTAGATGATATTCAAAATGTACAATTCCGCTCTCTAAATGCAGACAGAAGATCATTTCGATGCATATGACCAACATAAATCCATTTTTGATGTTTGGATTTTTGACCCTGCAAGAGGTTTCTCTGAAGACATGAAAGGAGCATACAAGTCCAAACTTGGTGGAGAATTGAGTAGAGTTTACATCAAAATTTCAAGATGCGGGATTTACACGAATAAATGTCCTAAACTATTGTAAATTTTACTGTGCCCCCAAAAACTTATAATACCGTGTACTGTAGCCCCGTTCAAGTAAAACAGCTAATGAAAAATATATTACATGTTTGAGCAATGCGTTTTAGTCAACAAAGACCACTTGGTGTGTTGCCTTACAGTTCATTATTCCGAGGAAATTTCTAGCTTCAAATATACTGTGCGTTTACATAAAATTACACGCCAGGTAAATACAACACCTCTTCAAATGACAACGAGTGTTTATAATACTGTCCGGTTTCTAAATTTTGCACGTGTGCGTACCTCATACCTCGTTGTCATTAGATCAAGTTCATGATGGATATGAAAATAGATAATCCGATTAACTATTTACTAACGATACAATTGCAAAACACGACGCTATTGTGAACTTACGTGCAGGTTAATCAACGATAAAGCGCATTTGTGAAACGATGTGTAGAACGATGACTTTGGATATTTGTAAGTTGTCGTTCAACGGTGCTTACAATTTTACTATACAGTATCTACATCCGAGAAATCAACGTAACTAAAAACTAAAAATGTGACCAGCCCTTCTACTTAACAAAGATGTTTACTGCGAGGTCTAAAGTTCAAGAGAAAACATTAACCTTTGTTTCCCAGGACTCCAGTATGGCTGTGACGCATAAAAACATTAAATCGTATAAAATACAAGCAATGCAAAGAACTTAACAGTTTAGTGTTCATTGGTTTTAAGGGATGAGATGACTATATTTTAGTGAATTAAACGGAGACTTCGTGCAGTATTTTTCACTTATATAATGGGTCAATTTTGAGACATTTATTGTTATATCAAGGGAGATAATTTTCATCGTGGAGACAAAACATGTCCACATATGTTTCTGCTATGGAGAACATGCTCCATTCAGAGAAACTCGCACAATTACCGGTATGACTATAATACAGTAATATTTAATACTACAACAAAGAAGATAGACAACCGTCCCGAAACAATGAATATAATATGACCAATCCCAAGTATTTACAGCACGGGGTAACTATTCCAAAATTGTGTACAACCTCGTGAGATAGTCTTGTTTTTAAAATTGTTTATTGTCATGATCCACACACAATCATATTTTCCCGTCTTATGTTTCTAGAGAAAGGAATCTTGCTATATACAGCTGTGGATAGGGTTTTAATTAAGACAACTACAGAGTTGCCACTCTTTACATATAAAGGCCCCAGTGTCAGAAAGCAAAAAATGAGAATCGTAGTGTCATTACGAGGTAATGAATCCTGCAATAATCTTTTGATACTTACTAACGTACCTGCCCATTGTATACTTGAATCGGCTTAAGGTTTAAAGATTACATTCTCGGTGGCAATTAGCAACTTCAGGATAGTCGCAGCGAGAGGTTTGGGGAGACGGACCAGAGTCTTGAACGTAATGAAGTGGTGTACTAGTGTGGTTTCCGGCGCACTCCATTTCACAAGCAACGAGCTGAGCTGTACATGCTATATAATGGGTGCATTTTTTAGGATGCGGATAGTTTCCATCGGCATGCCCGGAACAGTCATAATTAAAGGGAACCCCACCAATGCTGCATCGATTCGCTTGTGGAATGATTTTATCTAAACAAAGTTAAAAACTAATTTAAATGTGTTCGCAAGTATAATACATGCACGTATGCATAAATAAAAAGCCGAATTTCGGTAGCTTGACAGTATCACATATCACATTTAACATACAAATGTAATAATTATTATAGACCTGAGTAGGAACTTACTACTTTTTGCATAATTACAACCATCGTTGTTGCAATTAGCAACTTCAGGATAGTCGCAGCGAGAGGTTTGGGGAGAAGGACCAGAATTTTGAACGTAATGAAGAGGTGTTCCCGTGTGATTTTGTGCACACTCTATTTCGCATGCGACGATCCCAGCTGTACAAGCAATGTAGTGAGTGCATTTGGAAGGATGCGGGTAGTTTCCATCTCGTTTGCCACGACAGTTGTATTCTACTGGGTGTCCATTGATGCCACAGAGGTTCCCACTTGGGACATTCAAGCCTAATCAAACGTTACACAGTGTAAGGCTTTAATTTCAGTACAGTAGTAAAATGTATTATAAAATTGTGTAGTCACTTACTTTGAATAGCGATGACGACTGAGAGCACCAGGAGCAATGAAGTGAGAACGAATTTGAAAGTCATTTTCGAAAATGAAATTGAAATGTCTGCAAACTTTCGAAATAATTGACTTTACGATTTAGTGGAAGAATGAAGCCAACTGATTTGATGTGAACTGATTTACTCTGCCGTTAATTCCCCTATTTATACCCAAATTCGCCCACAAGTGCAAGTGTCAACTTCAAAATTCACTGGAGTTAGCAGTGTGAAATATTCATTGGGATTGGCGTGCTGTCAGTATGTTATTACCCTATTGATCGCATCCAATTCTATTAGCTGATAGTATTCTATACCTAAGCGATTCTTCTGTTATATAAACTGATTACGCTGCTTCCATCCAACAGTGCAATTATTTACATTGATCTGCGTAAACGAATTTAACCTTGTGATTCAAGCATTTGAATAATTGTCTGTCGCCCTATTAGCGCAAACCAAATTTTGAAATTTTGGGGCCAACATGTGTAAGCAATTCAAACATTCTTAATTTACATTGGCCAATGCGTTTAGGGAAAGCAAATTTTTAAATATTGTTTCGTCCAGTCCCTCATTCAAATGGAGCTTACAAATCCTTCGACAATGCCCTAATCCAATCAAGTTGATGAAATTCAATTGGTTATTCCGCTAATGCAATCCGGGCTGTTTGGATTTTATTGAAAATTCATTATTCCAAATCCAAATGATTTAATGTTTATTGCCAAACCCTTAATGTAAATCCAAATTGTGGACTTTCTTGGTAAAGACCTTAACCCAATCGAAATAATTTGGTGTTTTCTTATTGACCCCTTAATCCAATGCGACAAGTAACCTGAATAAATTTCCCACCCATGTCGCAGTTACTACCGACAACATTTATTCGAAGCCAGAATTTCTTATCAATGTAATTTGCAGGTGATATGATTGTCAGGTTACTGTAAATGCTTTATCCCACCCGTGATAACAAAATTATTGTTCTCCCTAATTTTATTATAATTTGTATGTTTAGATCAACCTTACTAACCAGACAAAACACATGCGATTTCGCATCAGAATTCCAGTCAAGGACTAATTTATCATTGGTGACAATTACATAGTGATCATATGTACATATATTGCATGACCAGGAACCAGTACCAGTTTACGAAACAAATCTACACTTCACAAATATCTCGTGTGCAACATATTTCGTAAATTTTGATTTAGTAGGATTATCATTCTTTTCTAAATATTAGTAATACAGTATACCAAAATATACATTTTTCTGCCATTCCCTCTCAAAACTACTGGTTCGGTTATTATAACAATACATTCAAGAGTATACACACGTACTAAACTTGAATCTTAGACCGTCAATGTTACTGAAATGACTAATATTGCAGATACTGTTAGTTTAAACGGGTTAGTATTGTTTCGAAACTTTATTAGAAAATATTTCTAATAATAAAGAGGGACTAGTTTCCGAGAAGGGGATGTAATGATTTGTGGATATCTACGCACGTGTGAGTCAATTATGAGCAGTATTTCCTGGAATTGTAACATGTGCATAATTTACTTGAATCATAAAACAGCATAATTTCCAAGTGGTTTTCTGTCAACACGGTTCTCGAGTAAGTATTCAGGTGTTACTTATGGCTGCAAGTCTACTTAAAGAACTACAGTATTTTATTTTGATTGATCTACGTTTTTAAGTGGACAACAAGCAGATTGAGATCACTGTACTCTTCAATTTCCACTTCAATTTAATTACGACAATTCTGAGTACTCTTGATTTCCTTAAATCAGCAGATGATTAAACTGCCTTAGAAAGAGCAATTTCGACAAAACAGATATTTTATTTACTCTGCATAAAATTTTGCTGAGTTCCATTGGCTGCTGAATTTTAACTCCTCCCCTGTCGAAGTCATCAATCACTGGTACAGACGTGGGGATCTGCACGTGTCATTTTATAAAGATAGATATGCACCAATTATACATAAGAGTATTCTGTACGTTTTACAGAGAACGTTTCGATTTACTGAGCAAGTTACGGAATTCAAATTAAACTATTTGGTGGTTAAACAAATGCATAACCCGCAATGCAGGGGGATATTGGCTCAGCCCGAAACGATTCCTGAAAAAGGAAACTTAATGTTTTTAAACATGCACATTTCAGCATGGATTTCCAAGGAACATCTACCATACATTAAAAACCATACATGTCGGATGAAGGCTAGACAAACCAACACTCGAAAAAGTTTAAATACAAGAGTAATATTTCTCCATCCAAAGATAACGACGCTTGTTTGAAAAATTCAGTTAATGCAAGATGTTCCGTCCCAAATCCAACCAGAGGGTCCCGCAAATTGCCCGCACCACTGATAATTGTGACAAACACAACACATTTAATCGTTGTGGCACACTAAACACAAAAAAGAAACCCACTAACAAAATCTCCACCAATCCAACTACCTGCGGCAATTGACTATCACCACCAACGTCAAATCGTCAAAGAAATGGCAATATCGGCTCTAAACTCAAAGTTCCAGGTGTACTTCTTTTATCCCGCGTTATAGAAGTAAGGGTATCGTGTTAAGTAAACTGATAGATTTAAAAACAAAGTTTAATTTTGTTGGCCTGCACCTGGTCAGTTTTTTATCGGGAACAAACAAACTATTTGGCGTGAAAAGTAAACGTCAATATTTATTTACGACTGAGCCATAAATTTTGCAAATAGAAGGTCTTCAGTAAACTTCCAGATAGATTTTGAATTCCCAGTCCCACAGACCACTTCCGTAAAAACAAGAATTTTCAATGACACATACTTATATGACTATATCAAACGTAACTAATTTTTAATATCTGAATTCTTATAAAACAATTTGACATCTTAATTTGGTTTAGCATCCTGAATAAGTTAGCTTCCTGTTAGAGTATGGTTTTACCACTAGATGATATTCAAAATGTACAATTCCGCTCTCTAAATGCAGACAGAAGATCATTTCGATGCATATGACCAACATAAATCCATTTTTGATGTTTGGATTTTTGACCCTGCAAGAGGTTTCTCTGAAGACATGAAAGGAGCATACAAGTCCAAACTTGGTGGAGAATTGAGTAGAGTTTACATCAAAATTTCAAGATGCGGGATTTACACGAATAAATGTCCTAAACTATTGTAAATTTTACTGTGCCCCCAAAAACTTATAATACCGTGTACTGTAGCCCCGTTCAAGTAAAACAGCTAATGAAAAATATATTACATGTTTGAGCAATGCGTTTTAGTCAACAAAGACCACTTGGTGTGTTGCCTTACAGTTCATTATTCCGAGGAAATTTCTAGCTTCAAATATACTGTGCGTTTACATAAAATTACACGCCAGGTAAATACAACACCTCTTCAAATGACAACGAGTGTTTATAATACTGTCCGGTTTCTAAATTTTGCACGTGTGCGTACCTCATACCTCGTTGTCATTAGATCAAGTTCATGATGGATATGAAAATAGATAATCCGATTAACTATTTACTAACGATACAATTGCAAAACACGACGCTATTGTGAACTTACGTGCAGGTTAATCAACGATAAAGCGCATTTGTGAAACGATGTGTAGAACGATGACTTTGGATATTTGTAAGTTGTCGTTCAACGGTGCTTACAATTTTACTATACAGTATCTACATCCGAGAAATCAACGTAACTAAAAACTAAAAATGTGACCAGCCCTTCTACTTAACAAAGATGTTTACTGCGAGGTCTAAAGTTCAAGAGAAAACATTAACCTTTGTTTCCCAGGACTCCAGTATGGCTGTGACGCATAAAAACATTAAATCGTATAAAATACAAGCAATGCAAAGAACTTAACAGTTTAGTGTTCATTGGTTTTAAGGGATGAGATGACTATATTTTAGTGAATTAAACGGAGACTTCGTGCAGTATTTTTCACTTATATAATGGGTCAATTTTGAGACATTTATTGTTATATCAAGGGAGATAATTTTCATCGTGGAGACAAAACATGTCCACATATGTTTCTGCTATGGAGAACATGCTCCATTCAGAGAAACTCGCACAATTACCGGTATGACTATAATACAGTAATATTTAATACTACAACAAAGAAGATAGACAACCGTCCCGAAACAATGAATATAATATGACCAATCCCAAGTATTTACAGCACGGGGTAACTATTCCAAAATTGTGTACAACCTCGTGAGATAGTCTTGTTTTTAAAATTGTTTATTGTCATGATCCACACACAATCATATTTTCCCGTCTTATGTTTCTAGAGAAAGGAATCTTGCTATATACAGCTGTGGATAGGGTTTTAATTAAGACAACTACAGAGTTGCCACTCTTTACATATAAAGGCCCCAGTGTCAGAAAGCAAAAAATGAGAATCGTAGTGTCATTACGAGGTAATGAATCCTGCAATAATCTTTTGATACTTACTAACGTACCTGCCCATTGTATACTTGAATCGGCTTAAGGTTTAAAGATTACATTCTCGGTGGCAATTAGCAACTTCAGGATAGTCGCAGCGAGAGGTTTGGGGAGACGGACCAGAGTCTTGAACGTAATGAAGTGGTGTACTAGTGTGGTTTCCGGCGCACTCCATTTCACAAGCAACGAGCTGAGCTGTACATGCTATATAATGGGTGCATTTTTTAGGATGCGGATAGTTTCCATCGGCATGCCCGGAACAGTCATAATTAAAGGGAACCCCACCAATGCTGCATCGATTCGCTTGTGGAATGATTTTATCTAAACAAAGTTAAAAACTAATTTAAATGTGTTCGCAAGTATAATACATGCACGTATGCATAAATAAAATGCCGAATTTCGGTAGCTTGACAGTATCACATATCACATTTAACATACAAATGTAATAATTATTATAGACCTGAGTAGGAACTTACTACTTTTTGCATAATTACAACCATCGTTGTTGCAATTAGCAACTTCAGGATAGTCGCAGCGAGAGGTTTGGGGAGAAGGACCAGAATTTTGAACGTAATGAAGAGGTGTTCCCGTGTGATTTTGTGCACACTCTATTTCGCATGCGACGATCCCAGCTGTACAAGCAATGTAGTGAGTGCATTTGGAAGGATGTGGGTAGTTTCCATCTCGTTTGCCACGACAGTTGTATTCTACTGGGTGTCCATTGATGCCACAGAGGTTCCCACTTGGGACATTCAAGCCTAATCAAACGTTTACACAGTGTAAGGCTTTAATTTCAGTACAGTAGTAAAATGTATTATAAAATTGTGTAGTCACTTACTTTGAATAGCGATGACGACTGAGAGCACCAGGAGCAATGAAGTGAGAACGAATTTGAAAGTCATTTTCGAAAATGAAATTGAAATGTCTGCAAACTTTCGAAATAATTGACTTTACGATTTAGTGGAAGAATGAAGCCAACTGATTTGATGTGAACTGATTTACTCTGCCGTTAATTCCCCTATTTATACCCAAATTCGCCCACAAGTGCAAGTGTCAACTTCAAAATTCACTGGAGTTAGCAGTGTGAAATATTCATTGGGATTGGCGTGCTGTCAGTATGTTATTACCCTATTGATCGCATCCAATTCTATTAGCTGATAGTATTCTATACCTAAGCGATTCTTCTGTTATATAAACTGATTACGCTGCTTCCATCCAACAGTGCAATTATTTACATTGATCTGCGTAAACGAATTTAACCTTGTGATTCAAGCATTTGAATAATTGTCTGTCGCCCTATTAGCGCAAACCAAATTTTGAAATTTTGGGGCCAACATGTGTAAGCAATTCAAACATTCTTAATTTACATTGGCCAATGCGTTTAGGGAAAGCAAATTTTTAAATATTGTTTCGTCCAGTCCCTCATTCAAATGGAGCTTACAAATCCTTCGACAATGCCCTAATCCAATCAAGTTGATGAAATTCAATTGGTTATTCCGCTAATGCAATCCGGGCTGTTTGGATTTTATTGAAAATTCATTATTCCAAATCCAAATGATTTAATGTTTATTGCCAAACCCTTAATGTAAATCCAAATTGTGGACTTTCTTGGTAAAGACCTTAACCCAATCGAAATAATTTGGTGTTTTCTTATTGACCCCTTAATCCAATGCGACAAGTAACCTGAATAAATTTCCCACCCATGTCGCAGTTACTACCGACAACATTTATTCGAAGCCAGAATTTCTTATCAATGTAATTTGCAGGTGATATGATTGTCAGGTTACTGTAAATGCTTTATCCCACCCGTGATAACAAAATTATTGTTCTCCCTAATTTTATTATAATTTGTATGTTTAGATCAACCTTACTAACCAGACAAAACACATGCGATTTCGCATCAGAATTCCAGTCAAGGACTAATTTATCATTGGTGACAATTACATAGTGATCATATGTACATATATTGCATGACCAGGAACCAGTACCAGTTTACGAAACAAATCTACACTTCACAAATATCTCGTGTGCAACATATTTCGTAAATTTTGATTTAGTAGGATTATCATTCTTTTCTAAATATTAGTAATACAGTATACCAAAATATACATTTTTCTGCCATTCCCTCTCAAAACTACTGGTTCGGTTATTATAACAATACATTCAAGAGTATACACACGTACTAAACTTGAATCTTAGACCGTCAATGTTACTGAAATGACTAATATTGCAGATACTGTTAGTTTAAACGGGTTAGTATTGTTTCGAAACTTTATTAGAAAATATTTCTAATAATAAAGAGGGACTAGTTTCCGAGAAGGGGATGTAATGATTTGTGGATATCTACGCACGTGTGAGTCAATTATGAGCAGTATTTCCTGGAATTGTAACATGTGCATAATTTACTTGAATCATAAAACAGCATAATTTCCAAGTGGTTTTCTGTCAACACGGTTCTCGAGTAAGTATTCAGGTGTTACTTATGGCTGCAAGTCTACTTAAAGAACTACAGTATTTTATTTTGATTGATCTACGTTTTTAAGTGGACAACAAGCAGATTGAGATCACTGTACTCTTCAATTTCCACTTCAATTTAATTACGACAATTCTGAGTACTCTTGATTTCCTTAAATCAGCAGATGATTAAACTGCCTTAGAAAGAGCAATTTCGACAAAACAGATATTTTATTTACTCTGCATAAAATTTTGCTGAGTTCCATTGGCTGCTGAATTTTAACTCCTCCCCTGTCGAAGTCATCAATCACTGGTACAGACGTGGGGATCTGCACGTGTCATTTTATAAAGATAGATATGCACCAATTATACATAAGAGTATTCTGTACGTTTTACAGAGAACGTTTCGATTTACTGAGCAAGTTACGGAATTCAAATTAAACTATTTGGTGGTTAAACAAATGCATAACCCGCAATGCAGGGGGATATTGGCTCAGCCCGAAACGATTCCTGAAAAAGGAAACTTAATGTTTTTAAACATGCACATTTCAGCATGGATTTCCAAGGAACATCTACCATACATTAAAAACCATACATGTCGGATGAAGGCTAGACAAACCAACACTCGAAAAAGTTTAAATACAAGAGTAATATTTCTCCATCCAAAGATAACGACGCTTGTTTGAAAAATTCAGTTAATGCAAGATGTTCCGTCCCAAATCCAACCAGAGGGTCCCGCAAATTGCCCGCACCACTGATAATTGTGACAAACACAACACATTTAATCGTTGTGGCACACTAAACACAAAAAAGAAACCCACTAACAAAATCTCCACCAATCCAACTACCTGCGGCAATTGACTATCACCACCAACGTCAAATCGTCAAAGAAATGGCAATATCGGCTCTAAACTCAAAGTTCCAGGTGTACTTCTTTTATCCCGCGTTATAGAAGTAAGGGTATCGTGTTAAGTAAACTGATAGATTTAAAAACAAAGTTTAATTTTGTTGGCCTGCACCTGGTCAGTTTTTTATCGGGAACAAACAAACTATTTGGCGTGAAAAGTAAACGTCAATATTTATTTACGACTGAGCCATAAATTTTGCAAATAGAAGGTCTTCAGTAAACTTCCAGATAGATTTTGAATTCCCAGTCCCACAGACCACTTCCGTAAAAATAAGAATTTTCAATGACACATACTTATATGACTATATCAAACGTAACTAATTTTTAATATCTGAATTCTTATAAAACAATTTGACATCTTAATTTGGTTTAGCATCCTGAATAAGTTAGCTTCCTGTTAGAGTATGGTTTTACCACTAGATGATATTCAAAATGTACAATTCCGCTCTCTAAATGCAGACAGAAGATCATTTCGATGCATATGACCAACATAAATCCATTTTTGATGTTTGGATTTTTGACCCTGCAAGAGGTTTCTCTGAAGACATGAAAGGAGCATACAAGTCCAAACTTGGTGGAGAATTGAGTAGAGTTTACATCAAAATTTCAAGATGCGGGATTTACACGAATAAATGTCCTAAACTATTGTAAATTTTACTGTGCCCCCAAAAACTTATAATACCGTGTACTGTAGCCCCGTTCAAGTAAAACAGCTAATGAAAAATAGATTACATGTTTGAGCAATGCGTTTTAGTCAACAAAGACCACTTGGTGTGTTGCCTTACAGTTCATTATTCCGAGGAAATTTCTAGCTTCAAATATACTGTGCGTTTACATAAAATTACACGCCAGGTAAATACAACACCTCTTCAAATGACAACGAGTGTTTATAATACTGTCCGGTTTCTAAATTTTGCACGTGTGCGTACCTCATACCTCGTTGTCATTAGATCAAGTTCATGATGGATATGAAAATAGATAATCCGATTAACTATTTACTAACGATACAATTGCAAAACACGACGCTATTGTGAACTTACGTGCAGGTTAATCAACGATAAAGCGCATTTGTGAAACGATGTGTAGAACGATGACTTTGGATATTTGTAAGTTGTCGTTCAACGGTGCTTACAATTTTACTATACAGTATCTACATCCGAGAAATCAACGTAACTAAAAACTAAAAATGTGACCAGCCCTTCTACTTAACAAAGATGTTTACTGCGAGGTCTAAAGTTCAAGAGAAAACATTAACCTTTGTTTCCCAGGACTCCAGTATGGCTGTGACGCATAAAAACATTAAATCGTATAAAATACAAGCAATGCAAAGAACTTAACAGTTTAGTGTTCATTGGTTTTAAGGGATGAGATGACTATATTTTAGTGAATTAAACGGAGACTTCGTGCAGTATTTTTCACTTATATAATGGGTCAATTTTGAGACATTTATTGTTATATCAAGGGAGATAATTTTCATCGTGGAGACAAAACATGTCCACATATGTTTCTGCTATGGAGAACATGCTCCATTCAGAGAAACTCGCACAATTACCGGTATGACTATAATACAGTAATATTTAATACTACAACAAAGAAGATAGACAACCGTCCCGAAACAATGAATATAATATGACCAATCCCAAGTATTTACAGCACGGGGTAACTATTCCAAAATTGTGTACAACCTCGTGAGATAGTCTTGTTTTTAAAATTGTTTATTGTCATGATCCACACACAATCATATTTTCCCGTCTTATGTTTCTAGAGAAAGGAATCTTGCTATATACAGCTGTGGATAGGGTTTTAATTAAGACAACTACAGAGTTGCCACTCTTTACATATAAAGGCCCCAGTGTCAGAAAGCAAAAAATGAGAATCGTAGTGTCATTACGAGGTAATGAATCCTGCAATAATCTTTTGATACTTACTAACGTACCTGCCCATTGTATACTTGAATCGGCTTAAGGTTTAAAGATTACATTCTCGGTGGCAATTAGCAACTTCAGGATAGTCGCAGCGAGAGGTTTGGGGAGACGGACCAGAGTCTTGAACGTAATGAAGTGGTGTACTAGTGTGGTTTCCGGCGCACTCCATTTCACAAGCAACGAGCTGAGCTGTACATGCTATATAATGGGTGCATTTTTTAGGATGCGGATAGTTTCCATCGGCATGCCCGGAACAGTCATAATTAAAGGGAACCCCACCAATGCTGCATCGATTCGCTTGTGGAATGATTTTATCTAAACAAAGTTAAAAACTAATTTAAATGTGTTCGCAAGTATAATACATGCACGTATGCATAAATAAAAAGCCGAATTTCGGTAGCTTGACAGTATCACATATCACATTTAACATACAAATGTAATAATTATTATAGACCTGAGTAGGAACTTACTACTTTTTGCATAATTACAACCATCGTTGTTGCAATTAGCAACTTCAGGATAGTCGCAGCGAGAGGTTTGGGGAGAAGGACCAGAATTTTGAACGTAATGAAGAGGTGTTCCCGTGTGATTTTGTGCACACTCTATTTCGCATGCGACGATCCCAGCTGTACAAGCAATGTAGTGAGTGCATTTGGAAGGATGCGGGTAGTTTCCATCTCGTTTGCCACGACAGTTGTATTCTACTGGGTGTCCATTGATGCCACAGAGGTTCCCACTTGGGACATTCAAGCCTAATCAAACGTTTACACAGTGTAAGGCTTTAATTTCAGTACAGTAGTAAAATGTATTATAAAATTGTGTAGTCACTTACTTTGAATAGCGATGACGACTGAGAGCACCAGGAGCAATGAAGTGAGAACGAATTTGAAAGTCATTTTCGAAAATGAAATTGAAATGTCTGCAAACTTTCGAAATAATTGACTTTACGATTTAGTGGAAGAATGAAGCCAACTGATTTGATGTGAACTGATTTACTCTGCCGTTAATTCCCCTATTTATACCCAAATTCGCCCACAAGTGCAAGTGTCAACTTCAAAATTCACTGGAGTTAGCAGTGTGAAATATTCATTGGGATTGGCGTGCTGTCAGTATGTTATTACCCTATTGATCGCATCCAATTCTATTAGCTGATAGTATTCTATACCTAAGCGATTCTTCTGTTATATAAACTGATTACGCTGCTTCCATCCAACAGTGCAATTATTTACATTGATCTGCGTAAACGAATTTAACCTTGTGATTCAAGCATTTGAATAATTGTCTGTCGCCCTATTAGCGCAAACCAAATTTTGAAATTTTGGGGCCAACATGTGTAAGCAATTCAAACATTCTTAATTTACATTGGCCAATGCGTTTAGGGAAAGCAAATTTTTAAATATTGTTTCGTCCAGTCCCTCATTCAAATGGAGCTTACAAATCCTTCGACAATGCCCTAATCCAATCAAGTTGATGAAATTCAATTGGTTATTCCGCTAATGCAATCCGGGCTGTTTGGATTTTATTGAAAATTCATTATTCCAAATCCAAATGATTTAATGTTTATTGCCAAACCCTTAATGTAAATCCAAATTGTGGACTTTCTTGGTAAAGACCTTAACCCAATCGAAATAATTTGGTGTTTTCTTATTGACCCCTTAATCCAATGCGACAAGTAACCTGAATAAATTTCCCACCCATGTCGCAGTTACTACCGACAACATTTATTCGAAGCCAGAATTTCTTATCAATGTAATTTGCAGGTGATATGATTGTCAGGTTACTGTAAATGCTTTATCCCACCCGTGATAACAAAATTATTGTTCTCCCTAATTTTATTATAATTTGTATGTTTAGATCAACCTTACTAACCAGACAAAACACATGCGATTTCGCATCAGAATTCCAGTCAAGGACTAATTTATCATTGGTGACAATTACATAGTGATCATATGTACATATATTGCATGACCAGGAACCAGTACCAGTTTACGAAACAAATCTACACTTCACAAATATCTCGTGTGCAACATATTTCGTAAATTTTGATTTAGTAGGATTATCATTCTTTTCTAAATATTAGTAATACAGTATACCAAAATATACATTTTTCTGCCATTCCCTCTCAAAACTACTGGTTCGGTTATTATAACAATACATTCAAGAGTATACACACGTACTAAACTTGAATCTTAGACCGTCAATGTTACTGAAATGACTAATATTGCAGATACTGTTAGTTTAAACGGGTTAGTATTGTTTCGAAACTTTATTAGAAAATATTTCTAATAATAAAGAGGGACTAGTTTCCGAGAAGGGGATGTAATGATTTGTGGATATCTACGCACGTGTGAGTCAATTATGAGCAGTATTTCCTGGAATTGTAACATGTGCATAATTTACTTGAATCATAAAACAGCATAATTTCCAAGTGGTTTTCTGTCAACACGGTTCTCGAGTAAGTATTCAGGTGTTACTTATGGCTGCAAGTCTACTTAAAGAACTACAGTATTTTATTTTGATTGATCTACGTTTTTAAGTGGACAACAAGCAGATTGAGATCACTGTACTCTTCAATTTCCACTTCAATTTAATTACGACAATTCTGAGTACTCTTGATTTCCTTAAATCAGCAGATGATTAAACTGCCTTAGAAAGAGCAATTTCGACAAAACAGATATTTTATTTACTCTGCATAAAATTTTGCTGAGTTCCATTGGCTGCTGAATTTTAACTCCTCCCCTGTCGAAGTCATCAATCACTGGTACAGACGTGGGGATCTGCACGTGTCATTTTATAAAGATAGATATGCACCAATTATACATAAGAGTATTCTGTACGTTTTACAGAGAACGTTTCGATTTACTGAGCAAGTTACGGAATTCAAATTAAACTATTTGGTGGTTAAACAAATGCATAACCCGCAATGCAGGGGGATATTGGCTCAGCCCGAAACGATTCCTGAAAAAGGAAACTTAATGTTTTTAAACATGCACATTTCAGCATGGATTTCCAAGGAACATCTACCATACATTAAAAACCATACATGTCGGATGAAGGCTAGACAAACCAACACTCGAAAAAGTTTAAATACAAGAGTAATATTTCTCCATCCAAAGATAACGACGCTTGTTTGAAAAATTCAGTTAATGCAAGATGTTCCGTCCCAAATCCAACCAGAGGGTCCCGCAAATTGCCCGCACCACTGATAATTGTGACAAACACAACACATTTAATCGTTGTGGCACACTAAACACAAAAAAGAAACCCACTAACAAAATCTCCACCAATCCAACTACCTGCGGCAATTGACTATCACCACCAACGTCAAATCGTCAAAGAAATGGCAATATCGGCTCTAAACTCAAAGTTCCAGGTGTACTTCTTTTATCCCGCGTTATAGAAGTAAGGGTATCGTGTTAAGTAAACTGATAGATTTAAAAACAAAGTTTAATTTTGTTGGCCTGCACCTGGTCAGTTTTTTATCGGGAACAAACAAACTATTTGGCGTGAAAAGTAAACGTCAATATTTATTTACGACTGAGCCATAAATTTTGCAAATAGAAGGTCTTCAGTAAACTTCCAGATAGATTTTGAATTCCCAGTCCCACAGACCACTTCCGTAAAAATAAGAATTTTCAATGACACATACTTATATGACTATATCAAACGTAACTAATTTTTAATATCTGAATTCTTATAAAACAATTTGACATCTTAATTTGGTTTAGCATCCTGAATAAGTTAGCTTCCTGTTAGAGTATGGTTTTACCACTAGATGATATTCAAAATGTACAATTCCGCTCTCTAAATGCAGACAGAAGATCATTTCGATGCATATGACCAACATAAATCCATTTTTGATGTTTGGATTTTTGACCCTGCAAGAGGTTTCTCTGAAGACATGAAAGGAGCATACAAGTCCAAACTTGGTGGAGAATTGAGTAGAGTTTACATCAAAATTTCAAGATGCGGGATTTACACGAATAAATGTCCTAAACTATTGTAAATTTTACTGTGCCCCCAAAAACTTATAATACCGTGTACTGTAGCCCCGTTCAAGTAAAACAGCTAATGAAAAATATATTACATGTTTGAGCAATGCGTTTTAGTCAACAAAGACCACTTGGTGTGTTGCCTTACAGTTCATTATTCCGAGGAAATTTCTAGCTTCAAATATACTGTGCGTTTACATAAAATTACACGCCAGGTAAATACAACACCTCTTCAAATGACAACGAGTGTTTATAATACTGTCCGGTTTCTAAATTTTGCACGTGTGCGTACCTCATACCTCGTTGTCATTAGATCAAGTTCATGATGGATATGAAAATAGATAATCCGATTAACTATTTACTAACGATACAATTGCAAAACACGACGCTATTGTGAACTTACGTGCAGGTTAATCAACGATAAAGCGCATTTGTGAAACGATGTGTAGAACGATGACTTTGGATATTTGTAAGTTGTCGTTCAACGGTGCTTACAATTTTACTATACAGTATCTACATCCGAGAAATCAACGTAACTAAAAACTAAAAATGTGACCAGCCCTTCTACTTAACAAAGATGTTTACTGCGAGGTCTAAAGTTCAAGAGAAAACATTAACCTTTGTTTCCCAGGACTCCAGTATGGCTGTGACGCATAAAAACATTAAATCGTATAAAATACAAGCAATGCAAAGAACTTAACAGTTTAGTGTTCATTGGTTTTAAGGGATGAGATGACTATATTTTAGTGAATTAAACGGAGACTTCGTGCAGTATTTTTCACTTATATAATGGGTCAATTTTGAGACATTTATTGTTATATCAAGGGAGATAATTTTCATCGTGGAGACAAAACATGTCCACATATGTTTCTGCTATGGAGAACATGCTCCATTCAGAGAAACTCGCACAATTACCGGTATGACTATAATACAGTAATATTTAATACTACAACAAAGAAGATAGACAACCGTCCCGAAACAATGAATATAATATGACCAATCCCAAGTATTTACAGCACGGGGTAACTATTCCAAAATTGTGTACAACCTCGTGAGATAGTCTTGTTTTTAAAATTGTTTATTGTCATGATCCACACACAATCATATTTTCCCGTCTTATGTTTCTAGAGAAAGGAATCTTGCTATATACAGCTGTGGATAGGGTTTTAATTAAGACAACTACAGAGTTGCCACTCTTTACATATAAAGGCCCCAGTGTCAGAAAGCAAAAAATGAGAATCGTAGTGTCATTACGAGGTAATGAATCCTGCAATAATCTTTTGATACTTACTAACGTACCTGCCCATTGTATACTTGAATCGGCTTAAGGTTTAAAGATTACATTCTCGGTGGCAATTAGCAACTTCAGGATAGTCGCAGCGAGAGGTTTGGGGAGACGGACCAGAGTCTTGAACGTAATGAAGTGGTGTACTAGTGTGGTTTCCGGCGCACTCCATTTCACAAGCAACGAGCTGAGCTGTACATGCTATATAATGGGTGCATTTTTTAGGATGCGGATAGTTTCCATCGGCATGCCCGGAACAGTCATAATTAAAGGGAACCCCACCAATGCTGCATCGATTCGCTTGTGGAATGATTTTATCTAAACAAAGTTAAAAACTAATTTAAATGTGTTCGCAAGTATAATACATGCACGTATGCATAAATAAAAAGCCGAATTTCGGTAGCTTGACAGTATCACATATCACATTTAACATACAAATGTAATAATTATTATAGACCTGAGTAGGAACTTACTACTTTTTGCATAATTACAACCATCGTTGTTGCAATTAGCAACTTCAGGATAGTCGCAGCGAGAGGTTTGGGGAGAAGGACCAGAATTTTGAACGTAATGAAGAGGTGTTCCCGTGTGATTTTGTGCACACTCTATTTCGCATGCGACGATCCCAGCTGTACAAGCAATGTAGTGAGTGCATTTGGAAGGATGCGGGTAGTTTCCATCTCGTTTGCCACGACAGTTGTATTCTACTGGGTGTCCATTGATGCCACAGAGGTTCCCACTTGGGACATTCAAGCCTAATCAAACGTTTACACAGTGTAAGGCTTTAATTTCAGTACAGTAGTAAAATGTATTATAAAATTGTGTAGTCACTTACTTTGAATAGCGATGACGACTGAGAGCACCAGGAGCAATGAAGTGAGAACGAATTTGAAAGTCATTTTCGAAAATGAAATTGAAATGTCTGCAAACTTTCGAAATAATTGACTTTACGATTTAGTGGAAGAATGAAGCCAACTGATTTGATGTGAACTGATTTACTCTGCCGTTAATTCCCCTATTTATACCCAAATTCGCCCACAAGTGCAAGTGTCAACTTCAAAATTCACTGGAGTTAGCAGTGTGAAATATTCATTGGGATTGGCGTGCTGTCAGTATGTTATTACCCTATTGATCGCATCCAATTCTATTAGCTGATAGTATTCTATACCTAAGCGATTCTTCTGTTATATAAACTGATTACGCTGCTTCCATCCAACAGTGCAATTATTTACATTGATCTGCGTAAACGAATTTAACCTTGTGATTCAAGCATTTGAATAATTGTCTGTCGCCCTATTAGCGCAAACCAAATTTTGAAATTTTGGGGCCAACATGTGTAAGCAATTCAAACATTCTTAATTTACATTGGCCAATGCGTTTAGGGAAAGCAAATTTTTAAATATTGAATACTTCTTTCTAACAGTTTTTGCAAATCGGTTTTTTGATAACACATCGTAATTAAAATGTACTTCTGCGGAATTAGTTTTAGGCCTCCCCATGACGAGAGGAAGTAATGAGAAACTCGATTCACTTAATAATCCCGTCAGACTGACACCATGAAACTATCTCATCCTATTTGTAAAACAATTTGCAAGACGGGCTTCAACTCACTGTCCACAAGAATACACTTTTCATTTACCAAACGTTCTTTACTTTGCCTTTGGGTTTTATAACCACAAGTGCACGGTTTGCAAAAAAACACTACCTATGAACATTTTTTCGCACGAGGCATTATAAAACCCAATGAAATCGATACTTTAATGGAATCATTTCATGAAAAAATATTCAAATACCGATTACATTATCCATTCGGATATTCAAATTTTTTGAATATAATTTCGATTCTAATTCGAATTCCCGTCCCTGGGATTAATAACGGTTATTCTTAGTGGTAATGAGTATGGTTGATGGAAAAGTTTGAAAATTGTTCAAAGTAATCTACATCTTCATTAAGCATGGCTTATGGTAATATTTAGCACGAGTATTGCGTTTATTAATTTCTAGAAAGTATAGAACTAACAAGAAAATGATTCCACACGTGCAAGTAGTTTGCCAATAAATAAATTGTCGATAACCAATGGTATATGCCTATTTTTGATCAAGCGCAAAATGGCGACTTGTTCTAAAATCAACATGAACTAATTGCTTTTTACAATTTGTAAAATTGCAAATCAAATAATTTGGATTTATTAACAGGAATTTACAAAACAGTAAAACAAAATCGAACACGGAAATATGTAACAGTGGTTATTGGTTTGCATTTAAGTGCAATCTTTTTATTTAGTTTTTCACCTTTTTCTACATAGTGTCTCCCATTGAATAAAAATACTTGCGATATATTGAAATTACTTCACATCCATCGACAAAAAACATGGCGGATTTATTTTGTTATTTCAAAACTCTTCAATGAAAACATGCTCTGCAAAAAAATTCTCAGGTCACCCAAGTAGGTTTTCTTATCCGTACAATTAATTAATACTGTAGTGATTTATTTTTATGCCATTTCAACATATTGAGCGCATTTAGCTGTTTTGCGCACAATTACATAACCTCAAAATTCAAAACGTAATAAAATAAATGTTTCACGATTGCTTGAAACGATTTCCGGAACTAAATAACTTAACCTAGTAAAAGCCCTGTGCTTCACAGGGGCACGCACTTGAGAATAGTGAATGTATACACAAAATTATGCCAAATTGTAAATGCCTACAGACCCCGTATCAAATCCTGTCGAGGAGGCTTAATGTAAATAGCCCGCTTCGCCGGTTCATATATGACATGTGAACTATTAATTGTAAGAATACAAATTATAAAAATTATATAAAAAACAATACAATGCCATTGATGATGAAATTAAAGAAATTAATGAACCAGTAGTAAAGTCGATGTATGGATTCGAGTTACATTCCTATTTCCCAAAAGAAACATTACAGAATTTTGCTGATGGCTTTCAAATATCATCACGTTCAAGAACATCTGCCATAGGTTTAGGCCAAACATTCCTATCACTGTACGATGAATTATGACTTAAAGTCAATGCATCCAAATCACAATGCATTTGCATTGTAAAAGGAGAATTATGTACAGAGGATTTTGTTTTGAATTCTGAAACGAAAATAAAATCAATTCAACCAAACGAATCCGTCAAGTACTTAGAATGTACATACAACGAAGAGATTTTTTTGGATGAAGCTAAAATTATTACTAAATTCCGAAATCAAATAGAAAGATTGGTTTTAACAACGTTTCTCAGCCCAGAACGGACACTAAACATAATCAACACGTATGTATGGCCTATATTGATTTTTCCTTTGCAACATACAATTTTAAGTAAATTAAAATCGACTTTTCTGCCAAATATTGACAAAATACTAAAAAATGCAGTTAAAGAAATTTTACAAACCCCAATATCAACACTTGATTCAATGATTTATGCTAATACTAAAGCGAAAGGTTTAGGAATTATAAAGGCATCTTGGGAAGCATTTATACAATCATATAATGCACGTAAACATTTACAAAATTGTGGTGTACAAGTTCTTTCACATGTTCGAGATCTGGAGTTAGAAAAACAACTTTGTCTGTCGAAACTTAATCTTTCAGAAGCCTTCAAGACTGCCCTGGAATATTTAAAACCCAACCAATTATACATGGCAAATAGATTGTACTAGTAAACGCCCTGTGCGTCACAGGGACAATTACTTGAAGAGGTGGTAGTGTGAGTCTAGAAATTAAAAGCCAAACGGTTTACGAATCAAGCCCTGTCATAAAGACTTGTTGTATGCCTAAATTGTGCGCGATTATTTTAAGATCAGCGCTTTAAATAAATGGACAGGTAGTGCTCGTTAATAATGAGTGCTTGGCATACCACCTTTTGGGCGTTTTGTGATTCCATTGAACTACGAAAGTTCGAAACTTTAAAAAATAGGACAGAAAGTGCTCTTTAATTATAAAGGATGTTTCATCGCTCCCATTGCCATCTACAGAGTCTCAAACAACTGTCACTAAACAAATTAAGACATGTAAACTGATACGAAATGAACTCCAACGTTTAGAATACGTCAAATGGTGCAAACTTCCAACTAAAGGACAAGGCGTCATTCATTACTCCGAATACACAACTGATAATAAATGGATAAAAAGCAAAGCCGGCCTGTCAACATCGGAATGGACCAATGCAATTAAAATGGCTGCAAATGTTTTGCCAGTAAAAACCAACCCCCGGATACAGCCAAGGAAATAGCCGTTGCAGAAACTGCAATGAGTTTGAAACCTTAGGACATATTCTTGGTAAATGCCCGAGGGGGAACTACTTCGAAACAATAGACACACCGCATTCGCTCACTTGTAGCTTCTAAACTTAAAGAAACAGGCTTTAAGAGTTGAGGAAGAAATATACTGTACAGACAACAATAATACAAGTAGAAGAGCAGAAATTCTTCCCTACGACCATATTACTAGAAAGGGGTACATAATAGACCCTACAATTAGAATGGAACAAGACCTCCATCAAGCGGACAATGTTAACTACGAGAAAAAATCTATTTATGATCCATGTATACCTTAATTCAAAAGTAAATTTAATTTACGTGAAAATTGAACCAATAGGATTGTATAAAGGTGCACGTAGAACAATTTCAAATTTTTTGGTAAAATTTTTAAAAAGATTTTGAATTTCAAATACTGTTATTGATGAAGTTGTAGCAATAGTGCTAAAACGTGGTGCTGTAATATGTAATAATCATTTATATAGAACTTCATAACACATTGTACTATCATATATGAAGTTATACACTTGGAAATAGTATACAGTGCACTCTCTCTATAAGAGCACCCCTAAAAGCACTCAAAAAGCGCTCTTATAAGGAACATGTATCTAAACACATTGCAATACTGGCTATACATTATTAAGAATTGCGCTAACATAATTGCGCGAACTAATACATTAAGAAGTGCGCTAAATAAGACATCACTAACGAATACATAAGAATCCAAGGTAAACCAATTTTTATTTATAAATAATCTGTTATTATACCATTCATTATTTGTTGGAATCAAGTAGTAATTTGGGTCTGCAGAGAAATCATTGCAATAATTTTGCCAACAATATTTTTATTTACATGCAAAGAATCGATTAAAGCTTATTCATATGAATCTTTACTACTTAGCCTATTTTGCTTTTGCTACAAATAAGAGGTTGTGTATAATACTTCGTTGTCACCAATTCCACTACACTGTAGACATTGGCGTTCTTGGTGTTTTTGTGCAAACCCTGCAAACGTTTCATAATCGTCTGCTCATATGTTCTTATAAAGGATTTGTTTTAACGTGAGGAAGTAAAATGCTCTTACTTCGAAAATGCTCTTAATAACGGTGCTCTTATAGGGAACAGTTACAACACTACAATTCCATTGAGAGGACCTGGGAGTGCTCTTATACGGATGCCTCTTAAAGCGAGATTACACTGTACAAAGTCAACGTATGGCTACTTCTGTTGAGAAGCAGTGCCAATAAAGTCTTATATCATCAACAAATTATGGTACAAAGCTCCGGCCCAAACTCAATATTTGGCTATGAATTTGAATTTAACTTATCGCTTGTTCAATTTATTACCAACATTTCATTGTTATTAAATCTTGCGGTTGCATTACATTATGGTGCTTCACCCCTTACAATTAGTAGATCTGCATCAAATATGGTTTTTTATAATTTTATTATAATTTGTATTTCTCAGTTGTACCGTAATAATGTAACTGTAGTCTCCAACACTGGACGCACTGATTATTTAAAAAAGGAAAAATGAAAGGAATTAGTATCAGCGCAACACGTTTCACGTGCTATAGTCACTAAAATTTATGGTTCCTACAAATCAATCCTTATTGTCTAATGATATTTTTAAGTGATATAAAGATCTAACGTCGGTAATAAGGCTTGTAATTAAAACATTTTGAGCAAATACCTTCAGCAATATAATACTTTTAATTTATCTGACGTAAATATAAGAAGTGTTACAAAAGGTACTTTCAATTCCATTTGAATTTCCCTAATAGGAATCCCACACTTATGCTTACATACTTAGTTCAGTCACTAAAATTCTCCTCTCCTGAAATTCTTAAGGTCAGGGAAATTAGAAAGTACATTTAGTTTGAACGATAGAGCATAGTGACCTTTCGGTTTCGATTTGACAAAATAATCATATTTCAATTGTAATGCATGGAAATAGAATTGAGTTCCATAAACATGGCACATATAAATAGAGCATTCGCTGTGGGTTTGGATATCGACACACAGACTGAGAGAAACGACGTTCGGGATTTAATAGACGAAAGTGCTCTTGGGAAGTCTACTGGAATCTCAATACATCGTACAGTATTAAGAAATTTTAGAATATCGCCATATATTAAAGCGCTAATCTAAAATTTCTTAAAATTGAGCTTCCAGTAGCCTTGCAGCAAGTGGTATATAGCCTAGAAGCTCAGCGAGCTGAGCGAACTAAAAAAGCTCTCCTCTGCGACAGATTGTCAGCTCGCTGTGGTTCTCGGCTTCCTTGCTGTATGTACCACCGGCTTGCTTGGCTATATAGTGAAACAGTATACTACATAGTGGCTGTAGTACACAATGAGCGGCCAGTAATGTAGAGATGAGACTGTTATCAATGGCCGTGGCCAGAAACTTCAATAACAGATAATAAGGATCACGTGATCCGGTTAACACTATTTTTTGAATAGAGTGTTCGGTTTTCCTTAAGTTTTTATTAATCAAGTGTAGCATGTTAAGTTATTTGGATTTTATCGATAATGATAACCAATTACGTTACCCATCACTGCGTTTGCGGTATTTGTCACCTAGTATGTAACTAATAATAATTTAATTCTGATACATTCAATGCAATGCCACGGAGGATAATTTGCACTGACGTGAACAAAATATGTTCAAAATATATTTGGTATGGAGAAAATGCTCTAATAAGAAAATAATTACATATATGGCTATACACACACTCTACAAACAACGTTCTTTCTGCATGCAGCATAAATGATAATTGATTATGTACAGACAAACGGAATGCTTTTTACCAAAAATATACAATCATAAATTCATCTTGCATTGCAAGAAAATTTCAACCCCGTACTAAAACTGTCTTGGCCTTACGGAATCCTAACTAGGCCGGTGACAGCATTAAAATGTTCTGCTTTGGATCTAGCTTATACATGTCATTAATATGTTTTTGTTCCCGTATACAGCAATACTTGCACGGAGTAGCCATAATGAAACTCATGTTCCGTCAGTTTGCGGCGTGGTAAAAAAGCAGCACCTGAAATCCATGACTGAAAAAATAAGTTTCGATTTAAATCCTTAAATTTGTACTACTCCCGTCACCATGGATTTCATTATTCTGGAGAAAATCCTAAACGGATTGCAGCTACCAGTTGATTACTTGCAGAAATTCCGAGGTATTGTTTAAATCTAAATATTATTTTACAATCCAATAATAATTGTATTATTAAGCCGTTAGTATATTGTACAACCATTTTGTATAGTTAACGAGCCTGCTGCACAAGTTGGGTTTTTATATTGAAATACAATTTCGGTAGTAAAACGGTGTTGATCTAACTCTTTGTGAATATGTTTTTTCACAGTGCAATGTCTCGATGACAAAACTATAAAGTTGACCTTGAAAGACGAGGATCTGAAGGAAGAACTTCGACACATTGTTCCCGTAGCAGGTCATCGCATCGCCATCAGTAGTTCTTTCAAAAAGGAACTCGAGGAATGTCAGATAAAATGTTCTTTATGTGATCTATTCTTGGAACGCAAATGGGATGCTATTTGGAGCCACTTTAAGCGGGCACACAAATTTAACACACGCAGCAGAAACAATCTCGATGCCCTCTGTGCGATTCCGAATTTACTTGGTTTAGTTCATTCAAAAGGCATGTATGTTTACACGATAAGGGCTACAAAATTAAAACAAAAGAAGATTGTAGTAATAATTCATCATGTAATTTATAGCATGTATTAGATACCCCCTTAGATTTAGAGTCTTAAAGGCCCTCTTGAATCAGCTTTACAATCCTTCGAAAAAACTGTTGTTTGTTACATAGTTAAGCTCAATTCATCGGATAAAATTCAAATCAGCGTTAGCATGGAAGTATGTCAGATGACGAAGTCTTTGATTGAAGATACTATTTGCATATGTGAAAATGCATTTACAAAGGATAAAGGAAATAGCAAAAGTTGTAAGGATGAAAAAGAATCGCTTCTGGCAAGAGTGCAAAATGCTTTAAAATACGTAAGGTCGCAGTATAGCCATGACAAATATTGACAGGATGCTGGACATTTGATTCAGCCGGAAGAAATCGTTCCCGGATCAAAACATAAGGTTATTACAAACAGAGAAGTTACAACAAAATTGGTGCATGACACGTATCAGTAGGCTTGGTATTTTGCCAAAAATGCGAAAATTTAAAAACGAGTAATAACGATACTCCAATGGGAATTAAACATGACCCCAGATATTGGTAGAATCCAAAAATTAAAACAAAAGTTGCGAAAAATGCGAAATTTGCGAAATGCGAAGGCTAACTGCGAAATAATAAATCTCAATACAATATCCTGAATCTTGTAAAATATTTTACATACAATAATAAAGTTTTGAAATTTTTACCATTCAATTCGGTGGTATGTGTATTCAGCGTACTGTTGACACGCATGCCGTAGAAATGTCGCAAAGTGCCCGGTCATTTCTTTCATTGGTGCATTTCTTCACCTATTTAAATCCTATGATTTATCGCATGAGTTCGCTCAATGATTTTCATGGAGCTAACTTTTAATGCAGCAATGCTTTAAATAACGTTTCAGATTTAAGTGCTACATTTATTTCAGCTTGCAATATAATTGAACAATAAAAGTAAATCAGCGAAATGAAACACAAACAGATTAACAACTCAAATGTGAAAAGCTTTGGTGCCCAAAATGCCATGAGTTTGTTTCTCACGAAAAGATGGATACGGCATCCAAGCATTTATATCAGGCAAAAAAGCACATCGGATGGATTGGTACGTACATAAAACATCGTCACATAGTTATCTCAGAAATATTTGAAGTATGTATTATTCTGGTGTTACAAAATTCCATATTCAACTAATTTTAAATTCAGAAGGAATATCATCAAATTTAACTCTGAATCCAGATGGTAGTATACATAAGCTTACAACCCAGTTGGAGTAACTAGCTCAAGCTGCTGTGAAATCCGGAATTCCACTCAACGTTTTCGAAAACGAGACTATACGGACGTGGATGAACAAATATGTGAAAAATGGTCAGCGTCTGCCTTGTCAGAAAACTCTTAGAACCAAACTTCAAGGATTAGGAAATATCGATCTGATTGAAACTAAGGAAATTTGCAAGTAAATGTTACTTTCATAATTTATATTTTTTTAAATTAAAAATAGTTCCTTTAATCCATGTTTTAAAACCCTTCTGGGTTACGAGGCAAATAAAAATTCAGAAATTAATCCTTTGCGCAGCGCGACAGGCTTCATAATTTAATAATCAATTGTATTAATAATTAATATTTTGAATTGTACAGAAATAAGGACATGCATGGTCACTGACGAGACCACGGATGCAATGGCCCGGAAGGTGCTGAATATATTGGTCCGACCTTTGGACCTTAAAAACAGGTTTAGGCTTCTGTCCACCACATTTCTAGACAAAGTTGATTCCTCTGTCATAGCACATGAAGCTATTGGAGCTATGCAAAAACTGGAGCTACCTCTCGATAATCTAGTCGTTTTTATATCCGACAATGCCCCGTATATGATTTCTGCAGCACAAAAGTTGTCTGGTATTTGCTCAAGGTATATATATATATTCAAATAATTAATTAATTCAATTTATTTGTGCTAAACTGTATAGTGTGTTCTGTTCTGTAATTTCTTAATCGTTTAAAATATTTGTATTTAAGACTTTTGCACTCGACTTGCTGGAGCCATCTTCTCTAGTTTCTGAAGAATTGAGGAACACAATGGAATTAGAGGATAGTATAATATCCTTAATGAAAAAAGCCCTGCTTAAATGCCCAAGCCGCAAGGCAGAATATTTAGCTTACATGGAATCATTGGGCAAACAGGCACGACTTCCTCCTTCACCCGTCCTTACAAGATGGACCACTTGGCTTGAGGCCGGCGATTTCCATTGGAGACATTTTGATGTTTTGAAAACCTGGATTGCAACTTCTAGTGACAAAGGACCTGTCATTTTAAAGCTTAAACTATTACTACAAGATAATAGGGAAGAGATGGCTCAACAGTTGGAGAGGGTGAGTGCTGTGTATCCCGGGCTGTCAAAAACTTTAAAATATCTAGAAGGGAATTATGTTCCCGCATGCTCAGTGTAGAATACTTTGCAACAGATCAAAAATTTAATGAAGAATTCAGGAGTGCCGTCTGATAAATTATCGCTTTATCTCAACCAAAAACACCCAGCAAATAAATTCTGGGAAGACGCTCAAATTCTAGATCCTCGGTTTTGCCCGGAAATTATTTGCGAGGGCATACCCTCGTCGCTTTTAAAATTTTCCAGCAAAACAATTCCATTAGAAGATTTGGTTCAATACCGTACGCTGAGTGAAATTGAGAATTCGCGTCAAAAAGCGGAAGTAGACGTTATGACATTCTGGCAGAAATTTTCTCGAGAAATGCCGATTTTGTCGGAGGTGGCACTGAAAGTCATTTCCGTACCTAGCAGTAGCGCTCCAGTTGAGAGAAAGTTTTCTTATTTAAAAAAGCTTCTTGCTCCCCAGCGGCTAAAACTTACCAAAGAAAATGTTGACATTCACATGCGTGTGGTATTTAACGATTCGACAGTTCTACCAGATTATTTGGATGACAATAATGATTAAGTAATTATAATTTCAGTGATTCAATGTATCGAAATTTCCAATAATATGTTAGCTACTTCTTTTAGGCTGTCGCTCAATAAAAACTAAAGACTGCGAAATTTGCGAAAAATAATTTATATTTTGGGAAATTTCAACGCAAAATTTATCGAAAGATTCTCAAGATTATTCATTAACGCTCTGAATAACGTTATATATCCGTGCGAAAGACTTAATATAGAACGAGGTTGCGCGCAATTTTATTACCCCATACTGTAAATACTTGAGTGATTGATCATGTTATTTTCATTGCTTTGAACCGGTTGTATATGTTCTGGGTTCCTTTCTGAAATTAATACTGCAGTCGATTA